>RJWJ010000931.1:0-162218 GCA_004363605.1 Indri indri
AGGAAAAAAAAAAAAAAAAAAAAAAACCCACAGATGGAAAGGGAACTCACAGATTAAGAGGCTTATAGATCTCAACCAATCACAGTGCGTTAACCTTATTTGGATCCTGATTCAAACAAGCTGATTGGAAACAAAAAAAATTATGACATTTGTGAGACAATTGGAAATTTGAACACGTGGCAGATAGTGGATCTGAAGACATTATTGGTCATTATTTTAGGTGTCACAATGGTATCATAGCTACATTTTTAAAAGAGTCCTTATCTTTTAGAGGCACACTGAAACATTTGCAGATGGGATGGTAGGATGCTGCCGGGCCGTTAGTGAGCGGGATGCAGATGAAACAAGTTTTGTCATGAATTGGCAATATTGGAAGTGAACGACAGGGACACAGGTTAATAATGATACTATTCGGTTTGTTTTTGTGTAAGTTCTATAGGCTCCATTATAAAAAGCGTAAAACCCCCCAAAGACTCAACTGCGATTAATCCTAACAAGGCACGTTTGCTGAGGTGTTGGAAAGGGCTGCCTGTCACAGTTGCATAAGTGTTGGGGGTAAATGTGGAAGTTCATCAATCAGCAAGGCTGTCGTGGGAGCTGACTGGCAGCAAGCCCGGTGCTGTGTGGCTGTCATCTCGCCTCGAGGCCCATTTGTCCTCTATAAATAACGGTCTATATGAATGCTTTACTATTTTAACGCACATTTGCCACAGCTGCTGAGCATGTTTGTTTACGTAGCTATGAAACCTTCTGTAAACATCACTATCTCAAAATTGCCCATGTGTCAGGAACATAAACGGCCCCCTTTAAAAATATATTTGCAGATGAGACACGGCCAACTCCTAGATGTCTGGGTGGCTGGTGTCAGAATTTTCCAGGGTTTGATTCATTTTCAAAAATAGAACCACATGACTGGAAGGTTCTTGAAAGGTCACCTGGCACATCCCTCTGACTTCAGGCAGGACCAGGCCGGAGCCGTCCATGAAGGATGCGGACCTGTTCTTTATGGGTGTGAGCCCATCTCCCATGAGCTCCCTCGGGCATAGAGGATGGGCTCCCTTCCTGCCTTTAGGGGGCCCACTTCCATGATCTAAAAGTGGGGCGGACTCTTCAGCGCAGCTGGCGTTGGAGTACGGTGCCTCCATGGAGCGCCCCAGCCTGTGCGGGCCTGAGCTCCCAGCAGACCGAAGGGACCAGGTGGCCAGCTGCCTGCAGGACAATTCAGGACTCCGGAAAACACCAAATTGGGATCACCATGTGCCCACGATGTGCATGCTAGCGAGGGGGCACCGCGTCAAGGTTGCAGTGTGGCGCTCATCCTTGCAAGAGGCCTGCTGATCGAGACCACCGAACACAGTAGTTTAAGGTCAACCGAGATGTTTTTGAAAGAAGTAATGAGTGCAGTGGAAGCTGTTTTGCGTCAGCTTGCTGTTTCCACTGCTCCTTCCCGTCCAGCACTACCACAAATAATTAAATTCTTGTGAATTTGTTTTCCTCTGTGCATTTGGTTGGCATGTTTTTTCCCTGTGGGTTTGATACATTGAAGCATTTTTTTCCACCCAAGGGTATGTTTAATGTCCATAAAACCCAATTGTGCTTTTCATTCACAAAGAAAACGTATCCCGCTGAAGCTTAAGAGAGAGTTTTGCTAGAGGTACTGAGTTATACAAATTCCACGAGGAAAAGACCAAGACATGTCCAGCCTCCAGACAACTCCAGAACTTTCTAGAACACCCTCCCCCACTTTCCAGAAATTAGAAAACTTTTTTTGGGGGAGGAAATTAATAGTAGTTGGCTTTTCCCAGGGGCAGGGGTGAGAGTTTTGATTGTTTTTGCTGGTAGTTACCTGGATGTCTCTAAGAAAGCCATGGAAAGGCTGCGGAGTGCTCAGAGGCAAGTATCATTGTTAATTACTAAGAAAATGATGTTTCTCCCTTTGGAAAGTCTCACTCATCACGAGCTGTCATCAGAAAGACGGGGTCTGCCTGGGGGAGAATTCACGAAGATAATTTGCTTGTGCCAGATTCATTTATTTTTTGAGATTGGGCTTTGTTTGAGGGAACGCAAAGGTTAGCTCATGCAATTTGAAGATCAGATTAGCATCAGCAACCAGAGGGTACCTACCCAGTGTTTTTTGCTTCTTGAGCTCAGAGACACAACACGGCCCTCCCTCATGTCCTATTGGGGAATCCGATATAAAAACTGCATGGTGAGTGGTCAGTTTATCCTGCCAGAGGCTGCAGCTCAGCGGCCACCGCTAGGGGGAGCCAGAGTCTCTGTACTCAGCTGAGGCTGGAGAAGTTTCTGGTGTGGGAAAGTGGCAGAGCTCCCTGCTGGAATCGCAATCCACCCCTCCCCCTGTCCTCCACGCAACTAGTGCCTCTCAAGTGTATCCCCAGCTCAGGCTCAGGGTACAGATAGCCCTATTAACATCAGCACTTACTTCGCATTTCGCAGTAGTTATTTTGTTATTCTTTAAAGCCAGTGTCTGAGTCCCTGTTCGTTTTGTTCCGTGTGGAGACCACTCACATCACCGAGCGCCATGCAACGCCCTTTGCTCACATTTTCATTGTTTGCTGCATTTAGGCAACTATTGCAAAGTTTACACCACCCCAAGAGAAACTTCTTGGAGGCTGTGAGGGGTGGGGAGGTAGCAACATGAGACCAACGACTTTCCTCCGAAAGAGACAGCCTGGGTTAGGTCACCTGCTACAGGTTGATGAAGAACCTGGGGCCAGCCTGCCAGTCATACATTTTCAGATAATAGGAACCAACCCCGAGGCTCAAGTTGAAGACTTAAAAAGGCACAGAAGGACAGACTGTATCATGAAAGAGGACCGCAAGGCTGATATCAATAACTCAGAAGAACAGCGACTTAGGGGTCTAGTTTACACATTTCCTGTGAGGCACTGGGGTAGCCTGAGTCAGAGTTGATGCTCTCTGGGGGACGTTACAGATAACTATGGGCAGAAGCTGCTTTGCTGTTGGGATGTGTAACGTGTAAAGTTCAGACATGAGTGCAGACTTCGATAAAAACAGACCGTTTTCTCTATTTTTGAAAACAGGTCATCTTCCCTAGAACACACCAACGATTAGCCAGTAACAGCAGAGGGGCAGAAGAGTCGATGGGATTAAGATGAATGGATCTTCAATTTTCTTCTTTTCTGCTACAGTTACTTATGGGTTTGCAGCATTATGTCTACTGGGGGCTTGGGAGGTTGAATGTGGGGAGATGCCAGGAGCTCATGTGATACCAAAAAAAAAAAAACCACACAAAAAAACACCCAATGCTATGGGTCTTGCAAATGGCTCCCAGCAAATGGGTGAAACAGCATTTTTATTAAAGCAGTTTGTCAGGCTTCCTTTGAAAGGCTTGACTTCTCCCTCTTAACTTGATAATAAATAACCTCAAGTATTTAAATTAGCAATGTTTAAAGCCATTTAAAAAGTGCTTTAGAGACAGATCAAATTTTAATGTAAGTAAATATTTGGAAATTTAAAATATATTACATGGTGATTTTTCATTGTTTATTAATTTATTTTCCAAAAGGCTTTTAAAAACTAAATGGTTAGACTTCTTGGTGGATATACTTGAGGTTATAGGACACACAGGCATACTGTGTCATGAAGCAAGCAGATTTTGTGCATAGTGAGTGAGGTTCCATACTCTCTAGCTTGTAGTAAATAAGGACGTCAGGGCTAGTTTAAAACGAGCATCTACCCCACAGAAGTCCCAGGATGGAGCACATCTTACCTGTGGCTTCCACCATTCCTTCTAGGATGACCACAATTTCCAGTTCCTCTTTGGGCAGCTGGGCTTTGGAGATCTCCCAGAAAGGACTCTGTTGGTTAATTTCGTGGCTAATGATCAGTGGTGACACCAGAAACAGACGGTCGTCTCCAGTGTAATACCCTACATTGATATCCGTCTGGTTCAGGGGGATGAACTCCCCCTCTGAAGTCTGTTTGGATTTGATCAACTTGGCTCTGATGGAAGCCTCCACGATGTGGGAATTCCTGAGGTCCCCTACCCGGAACATCAGGCACAGTTTCCCATCGCGCATGGAGATCACCGCGTGGGTGGAAAAGACCAGGGTCTCTGCCCTCTTCTTGGGCTGAGATATTTTCACAAACATGCATCCCACCATGAATGCATTGACAATGGACCCCAGCACAGACTGGATTAGGAGGAGAATAATTCCCTCCGGGCACTTATCTGTGATGACCCGGTAGCCATAACCGATGGTGGTTTCTGTCTCTATGGAGAATAAAAAAGCAGAGACGAACCCGTTAAGGTTGGTGACACAGGGAGTCCAGGAGGGGTCCTCTATGTGGTCCATATCTCCTCGGATGTATGCAATTAACCACCAGATCATTCCAAAAAAGAGCCATGTCACTGTGTAAACCATGACAAAGATCAACAGGTTGAATCTCCACTTTAGGTCTACCAGGGTGGTGAAGATGTCGGTCAGGTAGCGGTAGGTCTCCCTCACGTTGCCGTGGTGGACGTTGCACTTTCCGTCTTTCCTCACGTACCTCTGGATTTTCCTTTTGGTCCGGTCTCGGCTGATGTGTCTCGGCAGGTCGTCCCTGGCCTGCTTAGGCAACTTGGGCTGGTGAATGGCCACAGGGCTCTCGACATCCTGATCCATGGAGTCACCCTCCAGGACGTTAGCTGGTGGTTTGGAGAAAAGAAAAGAAAACCAGGTGAGATGCTGGCTCTTTGAGGATAGTGGAGCCGCACGCTTTGCATAGGGTAGTAAAACCAAATACCATTTGTGTAGCTATAAGCAAAGTAGACAAAGCCATTTTTACGTGGTGCCATCTGGGGAGGCCTCCGGTTGACTTGGACTTCTGTGCTCTTCGATCGAGCTTGTGTGAGTACTTCACCACCCTGCCTGCCAGGAAGGAGCTAATTGCTGCAAAATCGTCCCCTGCCAGCAAGTTCTACTGAGTCAGCTCTTACAGAAGGATGTCTCCCCACTCTATCTGAGATGTTGTGGCGCGGGAGAGGCAGGGAGCTCTGAATAAAGAAGACGTCTTTGGATTTGGACGGTTTTGGTCCTACCACTGAATAACTGAGGGCTCTTGGGTTGCTATCTGTTGTGGACTGAATTGTATTCCCCCAAAATCTGTATGTTGAAGCCCCAACCCGCTCTGTGACTGTATTTGGAGATAGGGCCCTTAAGGAGATAATTAAAGGTTAAATGAGGTCATAACGGTGGGTTCCTAATCTAATAGGACTGGTGTCCTTATAGAAGAGGAAGAGACACCAGGGATATGCGCACAAACAGAGGAGAGACCATGTGAGGACATAGTGAGAAGGCGGCCGTCTGCAAGCCAAGGAGAGAGGCTTCACCAGAAACCAACCCTGCGGACACCATGATCTCAGACCACCAACTTCCAGAACTGGGAGAAAATAAACGTCTATTGTTTAAAGCCCCCAGTCTGTGATATTCTGCTACGGCAGTCGGAACTGACTAATACACCATCCAAATTCCTGAGCCTCAGTTTCCTCATTTACAAAATGATCGTGATACCAATGCACAGAGTTGTTACAAGGTTAAACAAAACCACATATGTGATATGTGCCCACAGGAAACAGCCATGTGTAAATATTTCTTTGTAAATAAATTGTTCCCTTGTTACTCTCCTCATATTTAGGGCATGAATTTTGAACAAGCCCTTTACATTACTCGTCAAATTTCAGGATTTAAAAAAAATTTTCTGGTGTCTGTTGCTAAGTGTGCATTCATTGGATTCTAAGGGTAGATTCGAAGACAAGGTTTAAAAAAGTGGGAGGAAATGTTCTCTCTGTTTCTGTGTGTTTACATATTTGATTTGGCTTTTGCCCCAACATTTAATGTCTGTAGTTTTGGCCTATGGTTATTGTCTTTCTTGTGGCCTTCATGATTAACGCATTGCTACACTCATTAGTCAGCAATGCGCTAGGAGAGCTCTCCTAAACACCGAGTGCAAAAAGAACTTTGGAACTGATTCTGCTATTAAAGGCATATGAACCACTGTATGAAATTATTGTTCAGCCAGTAATTTTAAAGTCTTCTAAAAGTTTTACAAGAAATGTCTTCCGCTAAGGGCAACATATGTAACCTAAACATCTGTACCCCCATAATATACTGAAAGAATAAAAAAAAAAAGAAATGTCTTCCCCGAGGCTTCCATTCTGTGTCCTTTGACTCTGCCATGCACTCTGTGGTCACTATGTTTTTCCCTTGGTTAAAGGAGAAATGCAATCTGTTGAGAAAATATCGTTTATCTGAACAAGGCTGGGTGTGGTGGCTCCTGCCTGTAATACCAGCACTTTGGGAGGCTGAGGTGGGAGGATCGCTTGAGGCCAGGAGTTTGAAATTAGCTTGGGCAACATAGCAAGACCCCTCTGAAAAAAAAAATCATTTATCTGGATAAGAAAATAGCAGGGGATGGGACGTGAGGGCTACCAACTTAACTTCTGGACCAAACTTGCTCATGGTTGGTTAGTTGCCTTAAAAATCAATCCCATAGATGTGTGTTTATGTTTCAGCCCAAGGAAGAGACAGCACGTGGGCTGCAGAACCTGCTTTTGGTTTGACAGCTTTGACTCTCAGGTCATTGTCCTCAATGGCCCTTCATTTGTAAGTCAGAAAACTTACTTTTTCCCCTTCCTAGGACAGATCCCAGGACAGGAGTTGAAGAGAGAGGTGCTGAGGTGGGGGCGGCTGGGGGCGGGTGGGGTACCTGAAAGAGGGCAGAGGAGATGTCCCGGTCACTGCCAGCACCCCCTGCATGGCAGATGCTCTTGGCCTTGAATGGTCAAGTTCAAGCTCTCACTGCTACTTTTGCCCTGAGTGCATGTCTCTAAATGTGAGTTCACGTGGGGCGATGTCTGAGCTCAAACTCTGCCTGGCTGGGGAGACCCTGTCTGCAGAGCCCTGCACGGGCACCAGCAGGCCTGGCATTGTTCCTGCCGTGACCTTGCGGAGGTTGTCTGACTGTGCAAAGCCACCCTGAGCCCATGTCTCTCTGAGGCCTTAAGTGGAGGAACGGGGTTTATCAAATTAGCTGAGTCTTGAGTCTTCAGTGCTATTTTACACTTTAAAAGTGTTACGGAGGAAGTCCGTCCCTGCCTCCCCTCCATGCCAACTTGTAGCCGCTTTCCCACTTTTCCTGGCTCAACTGCAATCGTCAGGCTCCTGGCATCAGCTCTGAACTGGAAGGACCTGCGGCAAGGTTAAGGAATGAGTGGTGGTGAGTGCTCCGGGCGGTCTGCGGGACTGTCTGCTGATCCCCCAAATCTGGCTCCTCCCCCAGACTTGGCCACACCCTCTTTGCACTGAAGGGTGGCTGCGGTGATGGATTCCTGGCGCGTCTGGAGTGGGGCGTGCCTGTCTGGGTCAGGGCCTTAAATAGTCAGTGCGCCCCTCCTCATGCCTTTGCCCCCTGCCCGAGGATTCTGAAGTCAAGAGGGGCAGGGGCCTGGGTCCTGAGTCATCTGTCTAGAAATAAGACAAAAATGATTGTGTTTGACCAGTTATGTATTTTGCGTCCATTATCAAATTAAGGGCCATCTCAATTTTTATGGGCAGAAATATGTGACACCCAGAAGCAGACAGAAGAGTAATCAGGGGACTGGCCGTGGGGACGAGCGAAGAGAGACCAGAGGAAGTTGAAGGTGTTTGGGTTTGGTGTTCGTAATGAATTAGCCCGCGGTTAATTGAATGCTGGTGTTTGGTGTTAGGGGAAAAATGTAACTGCAAATGCTACTTCAGTGCTTTTAAAGACAAACAAAAATTTAAAAATGGAGAGAGCCAGGCTCCCGGCAGGGGAGGCCCTGGGCGCAGGCCAGGTGCCTCCCCGGGAAAATGGGGAGGGAAGGCTGGGCTTGCGGGAGGGACAGGCTCGGTGTTGGAGAAACCAAAAAAGCTATGGCAACTTGAGCGCTGGGAGATTAGAAGACACTGAGGTGGGAGCTCCAGGGGCCGGAAGGGCACAGTCAGGGAGCCGGAGAGGGTGTGGGGTGGGCAGGCTTTGCGGCAGGGGCAGAAGAGGGGCAGAGGCTCGTGTCCGTGTCCAGAGTGGTGGCAGGAAGGTGGGACAAGGGGACAAGGCCACTCCGGGTCTGAGTGGTGAGCAGTGCCTCGGTGCCCCAGCGCCATGCTGTGGATGTGTGCACAGGAGAATGTGGAAGGGACGTTAACGTGCCTTTTAGCATTTCTTTCTTTCCGGGAATCCCAGGTGTGATTGGAGCGGGGACCTGAGCTGCAGTCCCTGCAGGGAAGTTGCAGCTGTGGTCGGGGAATCGGACATTTCTCCCATGGTCCTGCACAGCCCACGACACCAGGTAAGGTGTTATCCTTACCACAGGGATGACACAGGGCGGAGCACGCCCTCCGCTCACCGGAAGTCTGCACGAACGTGCACAAGGACAGAGGAATGGTGGCCAGGAGTTTAACGATTTACTTGACCTGAGAGCTGCTTTTCTGGCTTTTGCCTCAGAGCCAAGGTAGACCTGTGCAAAGGTCAGGCTTTATTTTTTCCTCTTTCTCTTTTAAACAAATGATCAGTTTACACAGAACTTAAGGTGCAAAGTGGCCTAGTGTTGAAATTTAAGCTGAAAGAAATAATAATAAACGACAGAACCACAGCGGGAAGGAGCCTGGTCCCCGCCAGAGTGGAGTCACATGGTCACTTTCCAGGTCCAGCTCTGCTCCTGCTGCAGGGAAGCCCGCCCTGGTCTGCAGTAGATGTTTCCTGATGGAAAATTCTTACATTTCAAGTTACATGTGAATCTTATGGGTGAAACCTCCAGTACCTAAGACAGCATTCAAAAAGTACTTTGAGACATTTTAATGTTCTGGGGAAAATCTAACTGAGGAAAACATGGTACCTCTGACGTGCATGTGCAAAATCAAAGATTGGAAGGAATTGAAAAAAATACACTGAGATGTTAATAAGACAATTCTGAGTGTGTGTGTGTGTGGGGGGGGTTATGGATGCTTTTAATTTTCTTGTTAAACATTCTGATTTTTCCAAATTTTCTAGAACGAACTTATATTACCTTTATAACCAGAAAAAAAACCCAGGAATTTTCAAATAACGCATTGAGAAAGAACACTCTTCTGACATCTGATTTAAGAAATATCACACGAAGAGAGAAATAACTATAAAGCACCTGACCTGAAGGTGCCTCATCACATGCATCTGGCAATTTAGAAACTGAGACATTTGCTTGACCCGAATCCAAGAAAATCATAACTAAACTCCACAGGGTCCTCGTTGGGGGTCTTACCAGGAAGGAACAGTGAGAAACACGATGCATTCAAGTGTGAGGCCACGTGAGGGGCAGGGCCCATAGGACAAACAGTCTGCTGTCCCTGTGACAGGCCTGGGGGACCTTGCAAGAGGAGGGAGCCTGGGAGGCCTGGGTGCCTGGAGGGGCTGCTCCAGTGAGCTGCGGGACAGAGGCACAGGTGCCATCCCCCTGTCGGGTTCCATCAAGTTTCAGTTTTTCGGGCAGCGCCCTCAGTGACACAGAAGCATGGTCTCTTCCTTGTCAAAAGTCACCCACAACCCACAGAATGGGAGAAAATATTTTCTAATCATACATCTGAGAAGGGATTAATATCCAGAATATGTAAAGAACTCCTACAACTTAACAAAAACCAAACAACCCATTTGGGAATGGGCGAAGGACTTGAGTAGACATTTCTCCGAAGAGGATACACGCGTGGACAGTCAGCACATGGCAAGATGCTCCTCATCACTGGTCGTTAGGAACATGCAAATCAGAGCCGTAATGGGAAGCCACTTCCTATCCGCTAGGATAGGCATTATAAAAAAAGGGACATAATAAGAATTGGTGAGATGTGGAAAAATTGGAACCATGGTATATTTCTGGTGGGAATGTAAAATGGTGTAATTGCTACGGAAAACAGTTTATCGGTCCCTCAAAAAGTTAAACATAGAATTACCATTTGGTCCAGCAACTCTACTCCTAGGAAACCCAAAAGAGTTGAAAGCAGAGACTCAGACAAACACTTGCACCCCAGTGATCACAGCAGCATGATTCGCGATAGTGGGAAGGTGGGACCTAGGGTAATGGTGATGTCCACAGAGAGATGAATGGTACGTGCATACAGTTGAATATTACTCAGCCTGAGAAGGGAAGGAAATTCTGATACATGCTGCAATGTGGATGAACCTTGAGGATATTATGTTAAATGAGATAAGCCAGACACAAAAGGACAAATAACATGATTCCACTTATATGAGGAACTTAGAACAGACAAATTTCTGGAGACAGAAAGTAGAACAGAGGTTACCAGGAGCTGGGGGAGGGGAAATGGAGAATTGTTTGTTTGGGATGATAAAAAAATTCTGGAAATGGACACTGATGATGGTTGCACAACATTGTGAATGTACTCAATGCCATTAAACTGCACACTTAAAATAGCTGAAATGGTAACTTTTATGTTATGTATATTTTACCACAATTAAGAAAACGGCCTACTCAAATAGTTCTTGTGCTATTGAGAGTCCCTAGATGGTCTATCAGATATGGCTCACTTTTCTTTTGCTTTACTTTTCTTTCTTTATCCTCTCCCCACCCCCTGAATTAAAAGAATGTGACAACTTCATTCCAGCACTCTCCAAGAGAGGAGCAATTCAAAATTTGGGGCACCTTGCCCTGTGAGATCTCAGCTCCAAAGTATGTCATTGAGAAGGGATTTTTTCCTGGTGGAAAGTAAGCACCAAGTTAAAACACCATGTGGAAGGGGCACTGGGAAAGGTATCAGCAAGATTATTCATACTTAAAGTTGTCTTGGGTGGAGAGCAGGATGAGTTTGCTCAAGGAAGCAATGAGTACATGCTTGCTTCCTGGTGGACAAACACTGGGATAGTGTGGGCATTTGAAAAGTGAGAACAGCACGTGCAAAGGTCTCGAAGGCGAGAAACAGCTCTGGTTGGGGAGGGCAGAGATTCTGTGCTGCTGGAACATGGTGTGTGTGGAGGAAGTGAAGGGAGATGAGAACAGAGAGGTGGGTGAAGGCCAGGCTGGACACTGAAGGCCTCCGTGCTAGGGTCAGGAGATTGGTCTTAAATTGAGGAGTGATGTGATTGAATATTTTATGAGTTTTAGAAAGCGCCGTCTGGAGAGCAGTCACGTGGAGTAAAGATTAGATGCAAGGGTTGGCAAACTTTTTCTGTAAAGGGCCAGATAGTAAATATTTTAGGCTTTTCAGGCAACAGAAGTTTCTTTAACTTTTTACAACTCTTACAAAATGTAAAACTATTCTTAGCTTTTAGCTCACGGGTAGTACAGACAGAGCCTGCAGGCTAGCTAGCTTTGGCTCACTGGCTGTAGGTTGCCAGAACCTGGATTAGAGAGATGCCCACGGGAAGGAGAAGGGGCTGGTAGGTGCTGAATTCAGGTAGCAGTGGGGGAGTGAAGAGGTGGCGTGGATTCGGGGCTAAGAAGCAGAAGTGAACTAACGTGGAGACTGGTGAGTGTGGGGAGAGCGGGCGATGGTGGGTGGTTGAGACGAGGAGGAATGGATTTCAGAGGGCAGAGGGTGGTGCTGGCTTGGGCTGGTTCAGTTTTAAGTGTCTGCAGACATCCAGGTGAGCTCTCGTGTGGGAATCCAGGTGTGTGGGGCTGGAGCTGAGGCCCGCTGGACCCGGACCATATGCAAAGGGAACACGGTCCGGGGCATCAGTCAGCACAGGTTGTGGGACACCAGGCTGCCCACTTGGAAGAAGAAAGATGAGTCCCTTCCTTATTCCTTATATCAGAATGAATTCCAAATGGATCAAGGATTTAAATGCAAACAATAAAACCACAGAAGTAGAGGATATATATATATATATATATATATATTTATAATTCCAAGAGCTGAGAAAGCCTTTTTTAACCGTGATAAAAATCCAGAAACTATTTTAAAACACTGATATTTTTGACAATATAAAAACTGTAAATGCCTATTGAAAAAAGTAAGAAGACAAACCGGGAAAAATATTTGCAACGCATAACATATATATTTCCAATCATACAAGGAATAAATACCCTGACAGAAAAATGGTCAAAGGAAATGCATAAGGAGTTTCTGAAGGAAGAAGTAGGCATAGCTAAAAAGCACGTGAAAACACTGCCCAATCATGGCAAAGTAAAAGCAATACAAATACGATAACATTTTTTTACCCTGAGACTGGCAAAAATAAAAATAAATAGCAAATGCAGTACATGAAGGGTGCGTGCTGGGAAGGGAAGTGTAATTTCAAACTTGTGTATTATTGGACATGTACGGCAGCATGGTCTCTCTGGAAGGTTGTGTAACAGTGGGTACCACAATTTAGAAATAAACATACACCTTGGATTAACAATTCAGGGTCATTTATTCTAAGGAATTAACTTCACGAACAATCACAAATTGTATGCAGGGGATGTATTTCAGCCTCTTTCATAAAAGTGAAAAACTGAAAGCAACCTGAGTGTCTATCACCAGAACACTGTTAGATATACTGTTGCAGATACAATCAACGGAATAGTATGCAGCCATTAAAAATGACGCTTCAGTATTATGAGGTCTTCAACTCTCTGCAAAGCTCATCTTCTCAATGAGCCTTACACTTAAAATTGCATCTCACACCACCCAGCCCTCGTGGTGACCCTTGCTTGTGCAACTGTTCGCTTTTTCCATAGCACTTATCACCTTCTGACATGGTAGATGTTATTCATTATGTTCATTTTTCTATTATCTGTTGGCCCCTGTCAGAAGGTAAGTTCCCCGAGGGCAGGGATCTGTGTCTGTTTTATTCACTAATCGAGCTCAAGCCCTCAAGAAGGCACCTGGTACAGGTAGTAGACCCCCAGCACCTATTTACTAAATGGGTGGGTGTGTGTTTATTGACCTAGCAGGTTGCCCATGTGTAGTGTTAAGGTAAAAAGCAGAATAAGAGACATATGGTCTAATTTGCATATATTGCCTTCTTACAATAATGTGTGTATGCTTGTGAAAGTGTGTGTGTGTGTGTTGTGTAGGGAAGAATGTTCTACAAAATGTAAATTTTGATCAGTCTCTGAGTTGTAAATTTCTGTGGGTGTTTTTGCTTTCTCTTTTAATTTTTCTATATTTAAATTTTCCCCTAATATGCTTCTATCATCTGAAAAATCAGTAGGAAACATAAAGCTATTTCTGTTTTGAATAACCAAAACAAATGCTGCATAGAGCTACTTAGAGACGTCCATCGGACTTGGCAATTGGGATTCACTGGTGTAGCGGCTGGAATAGTGCGCCCCTTAAATTCATGTCCACCCCAAGCCTCCGAAAGTGACCTCATTTGGAAATACGGTCTTTGCAGATGTAATTAAGGCAGGGGTCAAGATGGGATAATATTGGACTAGGGTAGGCCCTAACTCCAATGAGACGCTCTCCTGGGAGGCAGAACAGACAGACAGACAGAACAGAAGGCAGAGGCCAAGCTCGGAGTGATGTGGCCACAAGCCTTGAAATGCCCGGAGCCACCAGGCGCTGCAGAGTTGTCACAAGGGCTTCTCCCTTAGCACTTTTGAGGGAGTGTGGCCTTGCTAATGCCTCGATTTTGGACTCTGGCTTCTGAAATTGTGAGAGAATAAATTTCTGTTGTTTTAAGCTTCCCAGTTCATGGTAATCAGTTATGGCAGCCCAGGGAAACTACCGCAAGGGGTGACTTTGGTGAGCGTGGTGGCCGTTGAGTGGTGGGGGCTACAGCAGCCTGCAGTGGGGTGAGGAGGGACTGGTCTGCGAGGGAGGGAGGGACAGCGAGTGTGGACGTGGCCAAGGGCAGAGAGAGCTGGAGGGAGCTGCGGGAGTGGGGATGCATGCATGTCCCTGTGTGTCTGTGTGTGTCTGTGTGTGTCTGTGTGTGTGCACGTGCGCCATGGGTGTGTATGTGGGCCGAGGGAGTTTTGAATGCATTTACGGGCAGAGAAGGAGCCAAAGGGGGAGGTTGAACTTGTAAGGAAGGGGGCAGTTGGGCGAGGCAGGGGTTTGGTGGGATGGAAGTCAATACCCAATACACAATGCTGCCAAGAGCTCAGGTGGGAGGACAGGAGGAAGGGGTGGGAGGGAGATGGAGACGTGGGGGACATTGCTCTCAAGGTTTGCGTCCCAAAGGAGCCTCAAATTGACTCACTTTTGAGTGTGAATTTCAAGAAAACCCTATTTGAGCAGATTCATTGAATTGAATCTGCATCTAGCAATGCAAATAACTGAACTCAGCATAATCGTAGGCCGAGAGAAGCCTGGCCCACCTCGACTGGTAGGGAAAGGCGTATATAAATGGCCATCTGCACACCCACGTTCATAGCGCACGGTTCGCAGTGGCCAAAAGTGAAGCAGCCCAGTGTCCATCGACAGATGAACCGATAAACAAAATGTGGTCTCTCCATACAGTGGAGTATTACTCAGCCTTAAAAAGAAAGAATTTCTGTCACATGTTCCGACGTGGAGGAGCCTTAAGGATATTATGCTAAGTTGACATGAGCCACACAAAAGCACAAATACTGTCTGCCTCCACTTACATGAGGTCCCTAGAGTAGTCAAATTCACAGAGACAGAAAGTAGAATGGTGGGTGCCAGGGTCTGGGGGAGGGGAATGGGGAATTAGTGTTTTTCACGGGGACAGTTTCTTTCTGTTCAGGAAGACGAAAAAGTTCTGAAATGGATGGTGGTGGTGGTTTCACAGTGGAAATGTACTTAATATCATTGAACTGTACACCTAAAAATAGTTACAATGGGTAAATTTTATGTTATATATATTTTACTATAATAAAAATGAAATCGTATTGAAAAAGAAAAGCATATATATTTTAGAAGTGAGATATTAGCTTGTGAATGCATTCCTGTCTTACTTCAGGGAGATGTTTGCAAAGAGCTGTGATGCTGTCAACTGAGGAAAGGAGGGGTTTCCCCGAGATATTCATTCGTGCAGTTTCTGATTTATGACCACTTACTTGTTACTGATGTGGCTGGGTGTGTTTACAATGTTTGCCCTGTGCAGCGGACGCGGAGAAGAGCGTATGGAGAGAGAGGCTCCCACTGTATGACTGAGTCACAGTCGGGGGGAAATTCCGGGCTGTAGCTGCAAGTGGTGCCTCAAGTTCAAAGCCGACAGGTTTCCTTTTGCTCTGATGTTTATCTTCGTGGGTAAGACCTTATCTGAAGTTCCCCCGTCGGGAACCTGTGATAATGCTTGTCATTTGTGTCTGCAGTGTGATGTGAAGGTGAGCTGGTTTCGATTGGTTCTGGACCTTCAGCTGGTGTGACTATGGGAGACCATTCTAATCACAAGTCCAGACAGACCAGGAAGTTTCAGGTCACAGGTGTGTGTGTGGCAAAACAGCTCCCGCATCCCACCAGGAACTTGTGACAGCTACCAAAGGGCAAAAATAACTATCAGAATTTTAGCTTGGGGGCCCTACAATGAGAATTTAAATTTAGACTGTCTGGTTCCCACTGCACGGTCAGAGCACTGACGCTGGCTGCCCGTGGGGTAGGGCTTTGGAAAATGTGCAATTTCATTGCTTAAAGGAGAAGAATGACAGGTCACTTTGGGCTGGGTAAAGGAGATGGACATTCAACTCCCTGATTTCTCTTTTACAGGAATTTCCAGAATCAGGACCTTCAATGGTGAGAACCATTAGGAGCCTGTGGGCCCTCATGTGCAGAGATGTAGGCTGTCCGCCACACACAGGTGCCCAGATGCGCGGAGCAAGAGGGTGAAATTCAGTCTGTGCTTTGCCTGCGAAGCCACGTGCCCTTTCTCAGGCCTGAGTCTGTTCAGAGGAAGAGGCATCTTCTGTGATTTGCACAAAGGCATGGTGTGGGCCCTCAGCAGTTCTGGAACCATGGACGTCATTTATTTTATTTCAGCCTCATCCTTTTCTTTTCTTTTTTTTTCATTACACATGAAGAAAGCGAGGCCTCCAGAAGCCAATGGACTTGGCAGGAACAGAACCAGAGTGTGCTCCAAGACTTGGGGGTTCCAGTCTGTGTTCTCCACCTTCCGTGTCCTCTGAAGTGGTGGCTGCTTTGGGTTTTCCCCCAGGCTGAGGGACTTTGGATGTGGTGGTTTCCTTCTGAGAGGAAGAAGTACTCTACTGCTTTGACTGTTGCAGTGTGGAGCTTGGATCTAGCCAGATCTGGGGAACCCCAGCTCTGTGGCCCATGGGCTGTGGAACCCGGAGCCTTAGGTTCTTCCTGTGCAAAATGGGGTGAAATGCCCACCATGCTGGGTGGTTGGAAGAAGTAAGTGACATATGCATGTTGGGAGGTACAGCCTGGTGACAAGGATTGGGCTGTGGTGCCAGGCAGGCCTGGATTGGAATCCCGTCCTCCCAACTGCAGTCTGTGTGCAGATTGTGTTCAGGCCGCTTCTGTCTCTGAGTCTCTGTTCCCTCAATTGTAAAATGAGAATAATAAGACCCACCTTGCAGACTTACTGTGAGAAAGAAATAAATCATGCAAGGAAGGCACCTGGTTCATAGTGGACATCAAACAAATGGTAGCAATTGTGATAGTGCCTGGGTCAAAGGAGGTACGCTATTTGTAACTACAATCATCACTATTTTTACAAGCTCAACATTGTCCTGGAAACTGTGGGAAATCCAGAAATAATCTAAGAAACAGATGGGTAGATCCATCTGGAAGCTAAGAGCCTGCTTGGTAGCACAAAACCTGCACACCGTCCCGTATCAGCGTGCAGTTGCGTCCATACCGTGGACAGGAGACCCAGCGTGCTTTAGCACATCAGAGTCGGCGGGCAACAGGCTGGACTGACTGGCAAAGGCATCACCAGGGAGGCAGGAAATGACTGGTCCTGAAGGGAGGAAGGGAGAAAGCCACCCTCTGTGCGCCCAGTGCTGAGCAGGGCACAGCAGCACCCAGGGAGATGTTGGCCCTCTGCACAGATGAGGCAGTGGAGGTGCCCAGGCCCCAGTCGCAGGCTGCAGCGTGTGCGTCTCACAGGTGGCGGAGCTGGAGGCGGAAGTCTCCATCAGGTCGGCCCTGCTCCAAAGCTGGTGTCCTTCCCCTTCCGCCACTGCAGACAGCTGAGAGGAGGCGTGCGAGTGTGAGCGTGCGCCAGCATGCGTGTGCAACGTGAGGAGAGCGCGGCGACGGGAAGAGTCTTGCCCACCCGCGTGCCAGTGCAGTGAGCTCCCCCAGGGGCGCAGACGAAGCGGAGATAGTGGAGTGATGGGTTTGGGGGGTCGTACCTGGGATGAGGGTCAACGCAGAGTGGGGATGGTGGAGATGGACAAGGGACAGGTTGTTATTAATAATTAAAAAAAAGGACTTTCTAGGACTTGAGGTCAGATTAAAATTTGGTAAGTGGGAAACCCTGGTGTCTCATGAAAGCAGCTGTTGCAAGGGGACTTGACAGCTGAGGGACAAACATTTATTGAACACCAATGACATGCCACACTGAGCTTTGGGGCTCCACGTGCTAGTTCAGGTTATTTCCCTCCCCTAATCCTCTGCGTGGTAGGTGACAACCCCGGTTTGAGGAGGCTGACTGCCTGGCCCAAGGCTGCACAGCTAGAATTGTGTTTGGCCCTGTGCGTCTGACTGCAAGTTTAGGGCACTTTCCACAAACCAAACAGCTCAGAAACGCGAGGCACCCAGGGTGCCGAGTGGGACGGATGAGCCATCCCAGAGAACAGAGTGCAGGGGATGATGGAAGAATAGAGACCATTAGATGCCCCAGGAAGTGCGCACAGATGGTTTGGCCCCAAAGGAGCAGTGGGTGCAGGCGTGAGAGGGAGGAGCCAGTGGAGGTGAGGACGCTGTGTGGACGGGCAGGGTCAAGGACAGGGAGGCCAAGGTGCTGCAGCCAGCACAGTTGAGGCCCTTGGCTTTGGCAGCCAGGAAACCACCAGAGAGCCTGACCAGGTGGTCAGGATGGAAGTCAGACTGCAGAGGGAGACGGTCATACGGGCCGGGAGACATTCATGCTAGGTGGAGGAGGGAGAGGGCAGAGTGGTGGGGGACGGTGAGCATGAGACCCGGTTTTCCAGATGAGAAAGGGGAAGCAACCGGTGGAGACAGAGCAATGGGACATTCTGGAGGGAACGAGAATAGCATCTCCTTGGGACTGGGAAGAAATGGAATGAAGGTCACAGTGTTGCCCTCAGAGAGAAGACCAGCCCCTCCCTGCCTGCCGCGGGCACAGCGTAAGGCACTGCGGGGTGGACAGGGCTGGCCACGCCAGTCCCCCGGCCCCCGCTCAGAGGGCTGACAGTGGTTCCAGTCCTTTCCTCTTATCAGTGGACTTTGGTCATCCATCCTGGAGAGCCCATGAATGAGATCAGAATTCCCAGTCTCGAGGAGGGGCAGAGAGAGGTGAGAAAGTGACTCCTTGGCTTCCCTAGTAGAGCTGAGACACAAGACCCCTCCCTCAGATTCTAGAATGGTAGAAAGCCAAATCTTCTAAAAAGGGTCTGGTGAGCTTTAGAGTGAGAAATAGGGAAGCTATTGCAGAGTAACTGGTCTCCCTGGGACTGATGGGCAGGACGTTTCCTGGTCAATTTTCTGGGGCAAGACCAATTTGGACTCGCTTAGATTCCACCACGTCCTGGGTGCTCACGATGGAGGAAAGAATAGTCAATCCAAGCCCTCACATTAGCGAGAGTTCCAATTTTAGACGAGTGTTCCAACCCACTTCCCACAAACCCGTTTCTGTTAAGAATTCTAGCAAGTGGAAAATTGAATTTCATTTCCTCTGCTGCTCCTCTCCTGGGGATGACAATAACTGGGTTTCAGAAGAGGAAAGTGTCCCGGGTAATTCACTAAAAGCAGTGACCACATAATCGAGGGTTCAGGATAAACCAATCCCCACAACTAAATATCTGTAGGGTGTCTCCACCTGGTGCCAACAAAAAGGAGGCAGGCCTGGCAAACAGATGTTCAAGGGTATGTTCTCTGCTCTAACAAGGTAAATTTAGTTTCATGAGAAGACGGTTCTTTCCCTGCGTCATTTCCCCTTTTGACTTCACCATTAATGCACCATCTATAGGGGTCGTGTTGTTTAACTTTGCACTTGCGAAGTTTCAGTGTTAGCGTTTTGAATAAATGAATGCCGACCTTTCTCTTTTCCTATGAAGGCTGTATCCTCCGAATGTATTTCAGTGATTACGCTAATTCTTAGGTCAATAAAACAGAATTACTTTTACTTAAATGTGGTTTAAACTCCTAGCGATACTCAATTGGAAAGCAAAAGGCCTCCATTTTGCAGCTCATTAAACCTGTGTTGTTCTGGAGATATCTGCAATTGGCATTTCAGGGTCTTTTGAAGAGGAGTCTGCTGTCTGTAAATTATTGACGTGTTTGTTTTAACTCTATTAAATTTCCTAATATTTAAACAGGAAGTTTTCTAATTTCCTATGCCCAGGTTTTGCAGAGGGGAAATGCACTGACTAGATTTGGGGTTCAAAGACTCAAGTCCTCAGATATCACACGGTACCTGATCTTGGGCCAGTGGCCAAACTTAGCATCATAGTGCCCTTCTAAGGAACGTCGGTAGACACCTTATCCTACCAGCTTGCACCCTAAAAAATAATCACTACATTCATTTTTTTTTAGGATAAAATAAGAAATTTCTTTTAAAAGAAAACTTGATTTTTTTTTTGGAATGATCTCTGTCCAGTGAGTAAATTGTGTTTTCTTTTCTCTAGAGAGCAAATGAAATAATTTTAGTCTTGGGTTTTCCCAAGACTTTCAGCAGGTTTCAGTCAACAGGAGAGCGGTGTCTCTGTGTGCTCACATCTACGATCATGTCTTGTGAGGCTTGCATCTTCCCAGGTTTCAGAGAAGAGAATGACTCTGTCCCTCCGTGTGTCGGACGTGCAGGTGAGGTCCTTCTCTCACTCTACACCTTCATTTCCTGGACAACTTGGTTTTCTGCAAATGGTGCACATGTGTTCCCTTCAAAATGGCCACCGGCTTCCACTGAGATGCAGCTGAATGTGGTTATCCAGTCTGGCAGCTTCATTTTCAGCAGTCTCCTGCACTGCAAGCGTGTTTCTGTTTGTCCGAGTCATCGTGTTAGATACTCGGGGGCTCCCAGGCGCTGCCAGACAGGGGTCTAGATCTTCAGGAGAGGTGTGGGCTCCCCGCTTTCCATTACACCAGGTTCCAGAAATATCATTTTTCTTCTCAAAACGGCTTCCCTAGCTGGGGGATACTTTGTTAATGGTATGTGGTGGGTTTTCCCGTTAGGGATGGTTGGCGATGTTCCCACTGGGGAGGAGGAGCCCTGTGGGAGGTGGCTCCCTGCTGCTGTCTCTGCTCTTACAGGCTAAGTAGGAAGTTGCTGAGGCCTCAGAGGGTTCTGCAAAGGGGATTTTGGTCTAAGGGTTCCCGAGAGAGTTCCCTAGAGAGAGAGCAAGGTGGGAGGGATCCTTAGACCCTCTCCAACTCCAGAAAGACTGTATAAATTGGGCTAAATTCAGTGTTGTGCTGGTAAACTGGCTCTCTAGAAAAAAATAAAAGGAGCCCCGATTATAGCATTTGCCATTTTCCATGGTGTAAAAATTCCTGCCTTGGCTGATTTCCAACTATCAACTGTTGACCAGCTCTCAAAATTCCTGACATTTAATAGTCGACAGTCATGAGCTGATGTCAGCCCACTTCAGCACCCGCTGGATCAAATCCCGCATCTTAGAAGTGGGGGTGGAGAGTCCTGTTTTGCTGGGAGGTGGCAGGGAACAAAGGGATATATTACAGGTTCAGGAAACATTGCCTACTCTCTCTCCCTCTTGGAGAATTCTAGAACAAGTGAGTCCATAAAGGGCTCTGAGAAATCCTGTAATAGATCTAATTGCTTAAATTTGTTTCCTTAAAGTCATCTGTGCTTAGGACAACCTGCACACATCTTGGTCCTGTGGAGGAGGGTTCCTGAACGAGGGGATGCCGGACAGGGCCGCGCCCCACGGTGCCCTCTGCACGCTTCGCTCAGGGCCAGCCCATCTGCCCTCCTTGTGACACCGCCCAAAGCTGCCGCCCTGCACTGGCACCGTCGGCGTCCCCGACTGTCCTCGGTGTACACCGACCCCCCTTCCTCCCCTTGCCTCGCCTCAGTAAGAAGAGACGTGACTCAGTCAACCGGCAAAGAGCAAAACGAGAGTGACATATTATCCAAATAGAGGAAGATTCTCTGACACAAATGGGAGGTGAGCTTAGACTTTGTCGCTAGACTCAGAGGGTAAGATGAAAGCAAAGATTCTAAAATAGAATCACGTAACCAGAAACCGGGACAGCCCCGGGCTGGGCTTACCTACAGACTACTCACGGCACTGTCGCCTTCACCAACTCCATTTCCCCCGCATCCGCTTGGAAGTGGGGTGATTCTGTGTTTGCGTGTGGTGCTGCCCTGCAAGAGGGCAGGAAGCCCCCAGGCCCCCGCACTCCAGGCTCTGAGTTTGTCCCCCGCCAGCCCTTCTGCCTGCAGCTCTCGGCTTGGGTGAACGAGGGAGGCTGGTGCCAGGACCAGTGCGGCATCGGCTGGGCCCCGCCTGAAGGGCTCAATACCCTCCCTAGAAAGCAACATGTGTGGGCCATGGAGGGGGGTGACTGGGCCCCGTGACTTTGTCTGGTGGGAACCCACAGCTGGAGGCAGAGGTGAAGGGACCCGTGCTCTGAGTGAGCCACAAGGCAGCCGCCTGAGGGCGGCCGGGGGCAAAGTCCCGGCTCTACAGCGACCGTGGCTGCTGGTGCTGGACCTGGGTGGAATTATCAGGGGAGAAACAAACACAGTCAGATGGCTCCCCCTGAAAGGTGCGTGGTGTCCCCCCTTGCAATGTCACCGTCCATCACAATGTCCCATGGGCCCCCACGGCTGGTTTCCTACGGGGAGAGGGACAGGTGTTACAGAGCCACATTGATGGGGTGTGCCATCTGGGAAGCACTTCGGCTCAGGACTCGGTTTATAACTTCCACTGGGCACCTGCCGTGTGCCAAGCACTGCGCTAGGCCCTGGGGGCACAACACAACCCCTGCGGGAGGAACCCAGAGTGCTTTATGGCTGAAAGCTGGCCCGAGGCTGGGGGCGAAGGAGGGGCGGGGGTAGAAGATGTCATCTGGAATTAAATAAGGCTGCCTTTCAAAGTTGTTTTGGAGTTGGCGGTGACTGCTTCATGGGCGTGGGGTTTCCTTTCGGGGTGATGAGAATGTTTTGGAACTTGACAGAAGTGGTAGCTACACAACATTGTCAATGCCACCCAATGCCACTGAAACGCACACTTTAAAATGGTGTGCATTTTATGGTGTGTGAATTTTACCCTAAAAAAAAAAGTGCTCTGGATGGTAAACATCTGGAAATCCAACAGCTCTGGAAGGTCATGCTTCTTCATCTATCTGCCTAAGCCTTCGAACCAGGGCTGTGCAGCCTGCTTCTAAGCCTGCGGCACGGTGGGACGTCTGTCCAGGGCCACTGCCCCCATGGGGAGATGGAGGGAGGGGAACAGGCAGGGGGCACCCCCATCAACCTGGAGAGGGCTGCACCCTGGCCCCGTTAATGTACCGTTCACCTCTGCAGTCTGCAGCCCCAACAACGGTGCTCGATGCCAGGCTGGAACATCTGGCAAGCCATTAATAACCGGTGACTGTGATAAATGCCTATGAGCTCCAACTGACTTCAGCATTTCATGGTCACCCTACTGGAGGCACCGTCCTTAATAATATTCTCATGCAAATTAGACGTGAGTTGCCACACCAGGCTGTTGCAGTTGACCGGGTGACAACGGACTTTTCTTGTGAAGTCCGTTGCCTAACAAATGACTTGGGGGCAATATTCTTTTGCTTTTGTGAGACTGGACTTTCCCTTTTATTACTCAATGTTCTTTCCCTGTGTCGTATCGACATGTTGTGGCGGGAGCTGCTCAGTTTCCTTAGAAAGCACATCTCGTTCTTCCCGTGAGGTCCTTGCTGTGCGTCAGCGCCCGATGCCGAGAGACCTGTTTCATTTCGCCGCCCTCTGGGTGTGTTTGCCAGAAAAGGAAGTCTCATTTGGGATTAGAATGGCCAGAAGTAAACTGGATTTGTGCCGAGCATTCATTCCATGTTTGAGGCATTTCCTACTTTAACCTGAGATGCTTGGTGGATTTTTATTAGACACTGGGAATATTTGCATTTTGCTTCCTCTCCTAGCTCGGGCGGCCGTGTTTCTTTTGCAAAATTAAGTGCATTTGTAAAGTGAAGCAGAAGGAGAGTCGAGAGGGTGATTTCTCTGCAGTTCTTTGCCTGTTTTTTGTTTGTTTGTCTTTCTGGGACCATCTCACTAATAGGAAAAAACAATTTCCCAGCAATAACCTTGCATTTTGCAACGTCATTAGGCAGCTCTGATCACGGTTGATGTCCAATCAAGTCTTCCATCCTAGAAGAGAAAGATCTAGAAGGAGGACTTGATTCCCTCCTGTCCCTTCCTAGTCTACCGAGGGTGAGGTCTGAGTGGTCTCAGGGGGAGGGTTTCTGGGGAGAAGGTCTGAGCAGGCCACAAACGCTCCTGGCTGGTTCTCTGCACACCAAACTTCGTACCCCGTGTCTGCGCAGAAGGGGGAAGCCTGCCCAGCAATCCTGTCTAGCCCTGCAGCGGCTCCGTCTGGTCCTGGGTTTGTGGAGTCTACAAAATTTTAAGCCCACACTGAGTGAACTCGGGTGGAGATGGAAGACTCTGTTGCTGAGATGCCTCTGGTGGAAAGCTGGAAAACTCTGTGCTTCAGTGTGAGGAACTGCTCCCTGGGGTCAAAGCGAGCTCTGCGCCTGGTCAGCTCTCGAGGAAGCCGGGGTGGAAAGAAGGGTTTCAGGACAGTGGCTTCAAGGGCTTTGGGGGCCGTATTTGCCTAATGTTCATATCATGCTCTGTTTTAGTAGTGGGGTTGCAAGTTCTTCTTGAGTCTCTGCTCACACAGATGACTGGCATGGGCCGTGGAGACAGGCGGCCCTTGGGGGTAACTTGGATGCCCCATTTGCTGTTCTGCGTCTCCTGGGGCTGACTTATTAATAGCCCATAGATTACAAATGGCCTCGTGCGTCCCTGCCCCCGTGGCTTGTCTGTGGCAAAGCTGTTTGGGTTTCAAGCACTGGGGACACAGTCCTTTTAAAATTGCATTTCTCCTGCCTCTGTGCTTCTCCCCTGGGGCACATTGGCACCGCCTGTGTGCTCTGCTCAGCTTCCCACTGAATCATTCTTGCCTTTCGGTTCTCCAGCAAAGGTTTATTTGATTTCTTTAAAGTCACTTGATTGAATTCTCAACACAAGTACGTACACTGAAGTAATTACATCTGCTATTTTTTAGGGAAAAATAGAAATCTGTACTCTTCTCTCGACGCTGCCTTGCCTGCAGAGCTCCACATTTGCAAATGACGAGTCCTTGAGAAGTCATGTTTTATCCCGTTCTGCAAACTTCTGGCTTGTATCATAAATTCAGAGATGCTGGTGTTCCCAATCTTAATTCTAACATTCCTATTTATACCCTTTTCCCTGAGTCCCAAGAATTGTTTTTCAAACACATGCTCAGCTGGACCAGGAGAGATTTTGTCTGTGTGTTTGTTTTTAATGCATCCCGCGTTGACTTGGATAATGCTATAGAAAACACAGTAAGGCTTGATGGATTGTGTGGAGGCGCTAATTCTCCGCCCAGCACCAGTGTTCTCTAATACCTTTTTGATACGTACAAAGCAAAAGGAAAAAATCCTCTTTAAGGTGCAGGTTCCTCCTTGGATGGGCTGAAGGGCAAGGTTATCTGGAAAAAGTGAGTAACTTCTGCTGGAGTGAATCCTGTTGTACCAGCAGAGAGGGGGAAGCTGCCTGTCTCCTGTGATCTTGGAGACCCGCTGTCTAGTACTGCAGCCACCAGCCTTGGGGGGTCATTGAGCCTTCAAATTAGCCCGGTCTGAATTGAGATGTGCAGTAAGTGTAAACTACATGTGGGATTTTGAAGCTATAACATGAAAAGTAATAATGTAAAACATCCCACGAATGGTTTTCATGTAGATTACATGTTGGAATGAAAATATTCTGGATCTATTGGGTTAAATAAAATAATACATCATTATGTTAATTTCACCCATTTATTTTTTACTTTTAAATGTGCATACTAGAGAATTTAAGATTACACAAGGGCTTGCATTCTATTTCCATTGGGCAGGGCTGTTACAGAACACCCAGCACTCAGTAATGCCCACTCCCAGGGTGTTGGAAATGGAATTCGTGCAAAGAGGCAGCAGCTCGTTGGCTTAAGTCGGAAGAAAAGGGATGCCTATTAGAAGGGTTTACCTTTTGGCATGGAAGGACTGAGAGCTCTGTAATAGGGAAAAAATCAATAAGCATTTATAATATAAGAATGGGGTACTGAACACAACTAATTGAAGAAGGGTTGGGAAGTTCCTGACAAATGTACGTAAACATTTTCCTTCTGAGGGAGCGGTGGCCATTTTAGCCAGCTGGTTCATTTTTTCATTTTTTCAAGTGCTAAGCAAGCTCGTGTCAGCTTTCCACACATCGCCAATAACCCACTTCGTGCCTTATTGGAGAAGCTAGACATCGACAGTGTCTTATGCTGGGGCCACACACGCTGGGGGAAGCGGGAGAGGGAGGGGAGAATAGCTCCTGGAAAAATGTGGACTTGCAAATGGAAAAAGTGAACCGAGAGAAGGCACTGTATCTTCTGGCTTAGATAAATATTCATTTTATTTATTTATTTGAAAATTTTTGTTCACTAAAAATTCATCGGATTTTTAAAAAAATCGTCAGAGGTTGGAATTCAGTGCTGAAGGAATGACTCATGGTCCCAGCTTTGTTTTTGTTTTTTCGGAGGTGGTGTCTTGCTCTGTCACCCAGGATGGAGTGCAGTGGCATAATCATAACTCATTGTAACCTTGAACTCCTGGGCTCAAGCGGTCCTCCCGCCTCAACCTCCTGAGTATCTGGGACTACAGGTGTGTGCCACCATGCCCCGCTAATTAAAAAAAAAAAAATTTTTTTTTAGAGATGGGGTCTTGCTATGTTGCCCAGGCTGATCTCAAACTCCTGGCCTCAAGCGATTCTCCTGCCTCAGCCTCCCAAAGTGCTGGGATTACAGGTGTGAGCCATTGTGCCCAGCCATGGTTCCAGTTTTGAAAACACCAGCAGCAATGTTGCCTGTCACCCTGCTCTTCCTACCAAATCCCTTACTCCAGATCGGCTTGCTAAGGATGCTTGCTGCGACTATGTTAGACAGTGTGCTGAAGAAAGTGAAAATGCTGTGACCAGCACTGTTACAAACCCTCCACCATTCCCTTGCCCCTGGAGGCCCCAAAGACCATGAATGAACTTCAATGGAGTTATTTGGGTTTGGTTTGAGTACACACCTTTGGGTTCAGATCTTGACCTAGTCCACTGGTAGACTTTGCTGCTGAAAAGTGTCACTGAAAATCGGATAAACATTCTGGCTTTTGCCTCTAGGCCTCTGACCACTTCTCCTTCTCAGTGACATTTCATGACTTCATCTTCCGCCTGCTCCCTTGAATGCTGGGTTCCCCAGGGTCTGCCCTCACCTGTTTCTCTGCTCATCCCTCACTCTTTCTTGGGGAAGGTCACCAGTGAATGAAACTCTTGTTGTGTGTGGACTGACCTCCCCCTGCCTCCCCCATCTAGCTCTCTAGCTCAGATCTTTCCATCAGTTTCTTCACTACCATCTTGGCTTACATACTAGACATCTCTCCTCGGTTTCCTGTGGGGACCTCAAAATGAATGTGTTCAAGATGGAACTCATTATTCTCATGTTGTCTGGGCTAGGAGTTCTCTGTCTGTCCCTGCAGAATCTCCTTGCGTCTCTGGATACTCTCCGCAGCCCAGGAGAATGACCTTTATGGATGTACCTGGTGTCTCGCATCCTCCGGCTTCCTGTTGGGTTTGTCCCGTAGGAGGCATTTGTAGGAGAAGAGAGGGCAGGAGGAGAATAGAACCTTCCTGTTAAAACCAGGGTTGACCTGAAATGGTCTGAGTCCTCTTCCTACAACCGAAGTCCCCTTTCTACCCTGCGGTCCTCTCTCCTGCAGCTGTGTCTGGTTTCTTCCCCTGGCCCCTTTAGACCCAGGGTTGTGATGGCTCCAGCTGCTTCCAGCCCTGGGGCTCCTCTCCTTGCCTTGTTGGTGTCCTCCAGCCTTGTCTACACCTGCACGGTCCCTTTTGTAACCGCCCTCTATTCATCCCAGTGAGCGTGCTTTCCGTGTCCTGCAGGACCCCAGCTCAGACCTCTGCCACGTGTTCCCTCCCTCTGCAGGGCCCTGTGGGTGGCACCAGCACCAGCTCAGAACCCCAAGCCAGAACCCAGACATGCCTTTGCTTCTCTGTGCTGCACCCCGTTGCCAACGGACACCAAGGCCTGTGGCTTCTTCTTCCTAAAAGCTTTTCCTCATGGCCCTGCTTTAGTACCCTCATGGTACCAGAACTCTTTGGGTTGGGGAAATAAATGAAAATCAACCCAGTGAGAAGAGCGAAGGCTATTTATTCAGAACTTGCTGTGGCAAGGAAGTCGGCGACTGTCTCCTGCATTTGGCGGAGACTGAGAGGCCGGCAGGGGAGTTGGGCAGCTTTACAGTGGGGAAGGGGGAGGCTCCGGGAGTGCCCTGCTGGGAGCCACCGTCACGGGGACGCCGAGGTAACCAGCAGCAGCATCCTGTGTAATGCGCTGGGGGCATATTTGGCTTCCTCTGATTGGTCCTAAGTTGGAAGTAGGAACAAAAATTAGGGAAACTTGGTTTTTATTCAAGTCCTGGTCCTTTGGGGCCCGTTGTTACATAAGGTATTGTTTAGTTTCCTGGATGGTCACTAGAGAGAGCAGTCTGGTTTCTTGCAAGTCTGGCTGCCTGGGTTGTTCATTGTAGATAAGGAGGTGGTTTCCTGGGCAGGTGGCTGCAGGTGGTGGGGCCAAGTTTCTTTTTATATATGGTATGGCCACTGTGCATTTGCATATTCAGTCTCTCAGGTTCATTGCCAGTTTTTACTAAACAATAATAAAACTTTTTTGTTCTTGATTATAAAGGTAATATTTCCTCATGTAGAAGGAATCCCGCTACCAGAGGTAACCACTGTTGACACTTCAATGAACATCTTTTCAGAGACCTCTCTGTGCATCAGCACGTTCGTACACAGGCGATCGTCCTCCGCACGGCATTTCCAGCCCTCTCGTGGTTTTTCTCTGGACTGCGGCAGGCACCAAATCTAAATCTCTGCTCTGGTCCTGCCGACGTCCACTTCATTTCTCACATTTCGGAGAGCTCGGCGTTCTCTAAGGGCTCCACTCTTTCCTGTCAGTGTCTGCCCTCAGGTTGCCTCCTTTGCCTGCCAGACTCTTCCTCAGCCCCCACGACTACCTAAATCCTCAGGACTCAGCTCAAACCGCCCCACCCCAGGAGCTCCCAAGGTGGTTGGTTTCCGTCCTCACCACCCGGTGCCTCAAGGGCAGTGCTCAGCGCTGGTGTGCCAGTGTCTGGCATCCCCGTCTCTGCCCCGACAGACCCTGGACTCTCAAGGTAAGCCACGATGTCTTACTTGCTTTCTCCCCAGCCCAGTGTCTGCGACGGTGTCTGAAACCCACTGGAGGCTCAGGAGATGCCACTGGAATGAATGAGGTAGTGGATGGATGAGATCATGGATATGCATGTGTGCGTGTGCGTGTGTGTGAGTGCGTGTGTGGGACACAAATGTATATCTGTGGATGAGCTGACTATGTCAGGTTGAATTTGGAGTACCTGTGATGGTTTGAATGTTTGTCTCCTCCACAACTCATGTAGAAATTTAATTCCCATTGTGATGGGATTGGGAGGTGGGACCTTTACAAGGTGATTAGGCCACAAGGCCTCCACTCTCATGGGGGGATTCATGCCATGACCTCAGGAGTGGGTTTGTTGTCTCTGGGGTGGGGTCTTTATGAGAGGACAAGTTTGCTCTCTCTTGTCCTTCCACCTTCTGCCATGAGATGATGCAGCACGAAGACCCTTGCCAGATGCCAGCCCCTTGACCTTGGACTTCCCAGCCTCCAGAACTGTGAGAAATAAGTTTCTGTTCATTATAAATAGCCCAGTTTGTGGTATTCTGTTATTGCAGCACAAAAGCAGGCTAACACAGTACCGAACAGAAAATGTAGATACCTGCTTTTCGTGGGCTAGCCACTGGAACCATTTTCAAAATATCTCAATTACCTTTCAGTGTGGTCAGTAACACTTCCATATACTTTGGCTTCATTCTCACTCCTCCTGTCTATGATCCCACAAAGATTTTTGAGGGGGGCAACAAGTTGTATTCATGAAAATGCTTTGAACTTTTTAGAGGAAAGTTCGCTCTTCCCCAAGTCGATAGGGGAGCCACGGCCCTGTCAATAAGGGATAGCACGGATACCTATTTTTCCAGATGAGGCAGCTTAGGAAGAGATGACTGGGAAGCCACGCAGACAATCTGGATACGCTGGAAACAGAAAGAACTAGAGTCCAGGGGGAGACAAGCTCCGAGTAGGTACAGGCCTCATCCGGGATTTCCCACCGGCCGAGCCAAGCCTTCTCGGGACAGGAAGGGGAAAAAGGGGCAGAATCCGTATTCCAAAGCCTTTCCCTAAAGACCGTCCTCATGTTTGGTAATAATTCAAATGAGAGACAGGAAAATTCAGTGGTTGCTCAACCGAGGATCAGCAAGAAGTTATTCAAGCTTAGCAGGCCAGGTAATTCATCTCCGCTGCAATGTTTCTCGGATGTTCCTGAGATAGTCACGTCTAGAGACCAGGCTTGTTTAGGGTGTGTGGCGTCAGCAATGGCAACAGGAGGAGTATGAGGATCTCACTGAATCACAAATCGGATCCAGGTTTTCGCGAACCTGTTTGCATGGTATGTGGCAGACGGAACAATGGCCTCAACACACCCTCATCCCTGGAACTGGGAATATGCATGTTATATGGCAAAGGGAAACTGAAGTTGCAGATGGAATTAAAGCTTCATCTTCAAATACCGTCACGTCACGTTGGCGATTAAGGCTTCAGCATGTGAACGGTGGAGGGGACACAAGTCAGTCCACAGCATATGGGAATGGGAAGATTGTGTCCAGAGGGGATGGATTGTCTGGGATGAGGTGGGGAGGGGTTCAGGAAAGCGGGAGTGGGAGTGCTTAGGTGGAGAGTCAGAGCCCCAGGGACACTCCAGACCCGGGACAGTATAACAAAGCCTGGGGGCGCAAGACAGCTGCTTCCTTCACCCTTTGTAGCTGCCTAGTGCTCTGAGATTGCTTTGGGTGTGTTCTCCGAGGTGGGGGGAGAAGAAGGCTGTTTACTGAGTGCACTTTTTGTGTAAATCAGTCTTTTCCGAAAGGCCGTGAGCAGATGTCATTTTTAATCACCTTTGTTAAGAGATAAGGGAGAGGAGATTCTGGAAAGTTCTGTAACTTGCCCAGGGCACTTGACCTCTCAAAGCCTGTATACTCCATAATACTCACATTACTCTGAATAATCCCCCCAGGTTAAACCATGGAAAAGCAGGAGAGAGCACAAGATCTCCTGTGGCCTTAAATCCAGGGCTTACAACAGCACCTGGCATGTAACCAGAGCTCAAGAAGTATTTTTTGAATAAACAAAGAAGTAATTTCCTTTCCCACAAGACTAACCATTTGGAGTGGTAATCCATAACTTTAGATGCTCCCTAAATTGTCCTTTATTCTCTTTGATTGCGTGATGGCTTTTTTTTTAAAGTTCTAGCATTATGTCCAAATAAAGCCCAAACAAAGTTCATAAGCGTTCCACCTATGGGCTTTTGTTGGCTATTGGAATTGGTGGCACAGCCCTATGTTCCTTATTTTTTGCTGACTTTCAGGGCCTGGTTTGTAAGGTGTGAAATCAGTGGACCATTTGAATGTGTCTTCAGAGCCCTGTGTAAGCCCTGGTGGAAGGTTCCAGAAGTACAGGGTGTGATCCCGGATCCCAACAAGCATCACGGGAGGAAGGGGACCGTGCAGAGGAAACACTGCCAGGAGTTCGGCAGACGCAGGAGGCAACTGCAAGAAAGACAGCTGAGAGTGTCTGCCTTTCCCCTCCCTGAAAGGGGCAGGTGTTTTCTTTGTCCCTTCAGGTGAGGCCAGAAGGAACTTGGGGCCGGCCTTAGGAGAAGGGTCTTTAGCAGTCTTTTATTTTCTAGAGCTTTATTCTAAAGGAGTGAAGCTTTGGGATTTAATTAGGAAAAGCTGGCAGAGGCCTTACCAGGGGAAAGGAAGGACCCCCGAGACCTGGCAAAGGGAGCTGGGTTTGCTGATCTCTGGAACCTGTCAGTATGTTCTGCTGGGCAAAGGGACCCTGAGGCTGCAGATGGAATCAAGGCTGCTAATCAGCTGAACTTCCAATGGGGAGATTACCCGGATTACCTGGGAGGCCTAGGGTCATCACAAGCGTCCTTATCAGTGGCAGAGGGAGGCAGGAGAGGAGAACCAGCTGGCGATGTGAGAAGGCCTTGGCCCATGTTGCTGGCTTGAAGGTGGAGGGGACCCCGAGCCAAGGAATGTGGGCGGCCCCTGGAAGATGGAAGTGGCAAAGATACAGCCTCTCCCCTAGAACCTGCAGAAGCAGCACAGTCCTGCAGAAATGATTTTAGCCTAGTGAGGCCTGTGTTAGGCTTCTAACCTCCAGACTTGTCAGATAATACGTATGTGTTGTTTAAGCCACCAAATTTATGACAGTTTTTGCTCTGGCAGCATTAGGAAACGAACACAGGTGACATGGGGTGCCTGGAGACTCAGCCACAGGGCTGAGACCTTGGGAGACCGAGCGACGGTTCGTGGCTTTCCTGGATACAGAGGAGTGAACTTCATTCACCCACAATCTCGTGCCTTTGGCTGGATGGCGCAGACTTAGGAAGCAAGACCAGAAATTCCTCCACACATTTTATGGACTATGTAAGCCACTTGGGCCATTTATACAACCCCAGGGAGACGTGGTGTCCCTTAATAACGGCAGATATGGGACCGCTCCCCAAGCCTGGATGGAGGTACCCAGAGCCGGTTTAGTCGGATCTGGGATAATGAAGGGTTGTGATGTGTCTCGCACCTGAGGGTGGGGAGCAGATTCACGGCTGCTGTGCTCATCGAGATTTTTCTAAAAGAATATGTTAATTGCTGCAGAATTGCACCGTCAGAGCAAGCTCATAAAAGAGATGGGCTTTTGATTGTGATTTGAACAGGGTGGGAGTGGGTGGGTGTGGGCCCCGGAAACCTCAGCCATGTTTCACATCGACCCAGAGCTTGGTTTTGTGTCAGTGGGAACGTGACACAGTGAAGGACACGGTGATAGGAAAGGGGGAGTTGCCTAGGTCTCAGCAGGCAGTTTCAGAGGTGCGGGTTCTTCCGGTAGCAGACGGTGGCTTCTCCCCCCGCTCACTCGTCATTCCCAGCGAGCTCTGTGGAGGTTTGACAGCTGCTCCAGGAACTTGCAGTTTCATTTATTTTTTGTTCACTTTACACAAATTCATACTTGGCTTCGTAGCACAAAGGACAAACCTATTGGGGTCTGAGCTCCCTATTGACTTCAAACTTGGGAGCCTGTGAAGCTGCAGTGACAAGGGGAGAGTCCAGGGACGGAACCGTGGGAGAGACCCACACAGGAGTGTTCCAGAGTAATCTTGCATAGTGCTGTCTCAACAGGTTAAGAGAAATCAGTCCTGAGTAGGCAACGGATATTTAACCCTCAAATTTCGTGTATAGTGTGTACATATACGCATGTTTATATAGAATACACACACCCACGCAGACATACTTTTTGATGGCAGATGCTAATCTTAGAACTGTATGGGTCAATTTCTAACCCCTGCATGGTGCAGTTCCCAGGTGCCATGCAGGAGGCGGGAGGAGAAATGCAGCTGCAGGGATGCGGCCCAGCCGGTCGCCAGGGCATCTTTGCCCAGAGAGAGGCAGGAGGAAGCGGGCACCAGCATTCCTCAGTGAAGCTGGGTTTGTGCCTGCAGCAGGGCCAGGAATGGCTTTGCTTGGGCCGTGGTTGAGCAGAGAGTAAGTGCATGTGGGTAAGGCTAGGCGAACACCAACAGAGCCTGAAGAAACATCCTCTACGGTGGACAGAGTGTGGCACTCTGTGAGGAACCCTGCAGGAACTGCTTACTGAATAGAGGTGGACCGGATTTGTCACTAGGTGGTGTGAGATGGAACTTGCATTGCCCTCAGGCCTGGAACCCACTATCACTCTATGCTGCGGCAATAAAGTGCAGATATCAGGGCTGAACTTGCCACTTTCCAAGAGGATTTAGACTCTACGGTAAAGGTGGCTTCGTGTCTAAGCTCATCGTCCATTCGTGGCTAAGAATTACAGCAAGGAGCCAGGAAAGTTACGTTTTGGGGTCATGATCCTAAGCGACTTCTACTGTGTTAGCTTAAGGATCGAATCTAAAAGATGCTGGAAGTTGAAAAACGGTCTCAAGCAAGTCCGCTAACTTGCTGCAGGGAGAATATTTATTGAAGGGCGAGCCACTGCCTTGGAGCCAAAGTGCCGGGTGCATGACATTTCTCAAAGGGCAGCGATCGTACCTGCCCGGCCTGCCTCATGGTGTTGCCAAGAGAACCCCAATCCCCTGAAAAGCAATTGTCAGCAAAACACTATCTTAGGAGAGGTAAGAGGTGGGCTAAAACCTCACAGATCTGAACCTTTATCTGTGGGATAAAACATCTGGATTTATGTAGTTAAAAAAAATTGCTGTTTTTTTTGGTAGCAGAGTATGAAGCCACATTAATGCCATATTTTTATTAGCAACTAAATCTCGGTAAGAATGGAGGCCTGCCTAAAGCTACTATCTGGTTATACACTCAAAAAGGCCCTTGTCATGTGTTTAGGGTTAACAAAATTTACAAAACCAGCTGCGAGGCCTCTGAAGCGAGAGAATTGTGCTTGCATTTGGGTTTCATGACTTCCTGTTGAAGAAACCTCCACTACACAATGGACTAGGGAACATTTTTGAGGGCACCGAAGGGACAGTCTGCTTTGGCGGGGGCTGCCTAGGCAAGGCCAAGAATAAGCAAGAGTGAGCCCCACACACGCGGAGAGTGCAGTGACCTTTGCCTTTAATCTCCGGAGAATTTGCTAGTTTTCCAGTCTCTCATTGGAATTTTTTACGCCTGAAGCGATTTATGGTGTGGCAGCAGCCTGCACGGCCCTGGACTGCCGGGCACTTTATTGGCAAAATGTGGACAGTGCTACCCGCTGACCTGCTAAGGAGCTCAGGCCTGTTCCCATCTGTCCCTGCGCTTGCGCTGGGCCTAGGGGAGCAGGAGGGACGTGGGCCGCTGCTTGCTAGCGTGTGATGTGCCTGCTTCACACTTCTGTGAGAGTGCCTTGGGAGTGAAGTGCGAGGTTGGACATTCCAGTGTTTGGAGCGAGGTTGCACTTGCCGAGTGCAGGGAGGAGTGTGAACAGCTTCTCCGCAAGGCAGATCTAGCAGACTGGGGGGTTGTGGTGCATCCGGCTGTCCCGGGGTGCTCCAACGCTGAGGGTGGGTCCCCTTTAAATGTCATGTTTATGGTGCCACAGGAAGGTTCCGAGTAAAAATGATTCAGGCGCTTTGCACTTAGTTTACACGAGCGATTATGCCACCTTTTAAAACACTTCCTCCCTAATCCTCACCAGAAGGGAAAATGATGCATGCGTCACAAACTACGGCATCGTAAGCTCTTCGTTCTACCAGGAGGGCTGTGAAGACAGGGGCTGGGTCGAGCTGTGTATCCTCGGCCCTAGCACAACGCTTGACATACGGTGATTCCTCAGTGCGTTCTTGGTAAATGAATGAACGAATGCGGGCAGGAAGGCATTTCTACTGTGCTAACAGGAAGTGTTAAGTTCAAAGCGTGCACAAGGAATAAAGACTAGACAGTGATGGAAAGTTACCCGCGATGCACAGAAATCTCATTTCTGTGCAAATTAAAGTCCACCTTTGATGACTGCAGAAGCTATGCCGCTTCCAGTAGAAGAGCCCTTCAGAAGTCTCAGGGACCTGCCATTCACCCAGTGGGAAGTGGAGAAGTGCGGTACATCAGGCAGGCTGCTCTGTGTCCTCACGAGACCTCGGGCGCCAGGCCAGCCATGCTCACAGCTCCCTTTGGAGGGATTTTCCAGAATAAGTTGCCCTGATTCGCCCTGTGTGGCCTTGCTACTCTGATCATGGTGGTTGGACCAGAGATGGACACCTGACCAAAACGGCAGCTGCAGTAGGCGGACCAGCATGTGAGGGGGTGGCCTGACACAGCTCTGTCCTGCAGGTTTCCACATGGGTGGCAGCTGGACCACCCAGTCAAACCCTCTCTGCCCAGGAGTCTGAATGTGAGCTAAACAGAGAAGCCACAGGAGCAGCGGGAGCCCAGAGGAATACAGAGAAGGTGACAAGGATTAATAGAAGCTTCGAGGGAGAGGGAGGGAAGAGTGGCGCAAAGGGCAATGTTGCTGGCAGAAGAGCAGAGATGAGAAGCGAGGCCTCAAACGTGGCAGACTCACTGCTCCTGGGATGCCAGAGCCACCACAATGCGACAATGCTGACAAATCCCGAGGACCAATGAGGTTTCATTCCTAAGAAACCTGGCATGGTGGCCACAGGCACATTTGAGCAAACCCCATGACCCAGGGCAGCCCACAGGGCTTCCTGCAGCCTCAGGGAGCCTCATTCCCTGGCCCCATTCCCATCCCACTTCTTGGGCCTCAGAGCCAGGCTGGTGTCAACGACGCAGCACCAGGATCTGTGACCGTAGGATCCTGTGTGCTGCAGGGAACCAAGGGGACTGCAGGAAACTGCAAGGCTCTGCCCCTGCCCTGGGAGGAGTTTACACTGGAGTTGGGGATGCCAGAAAAGTCCTTATACGGGTGTCCAAGGTGTTTTATGTTAAATTGCTGGAATGAGAGGAACGCCATGGGCTGCTGGGGGCAGAAGCAGAAGAAAGCAGGGTGGGCTGGCGGGGATGTGGGCAAGGCCTCTGAGTGCTGGGGGTGGGAGAGGTGGCAGCGTGGAAAGCGCTTTGCAAACACGTGCACGGGGTGGCGAATGCCTGCACCACGTGCAGCGGGCTGAGGAAGGCAGCTGGCTCTCTGCAAATCCAAGGGGGCTTCCCGATGCCTCGAGGTGACCAGAACTGCAACACTGAACTCGTCAAACAGCCCGAGTGGGCGGGCAGGGCCCAGATGCTGTTTCCTGACTTGGGGGACAGCTGTGATCCTGGATGTCCCCTGGTGCCCTGGGATCAGAACATTTGAGGGCGCGTCTGTATTTCTTCCTGGGAGCCACAGATCCCTGAGGAGGAGCGGCTATGATGTGAGAAACCTCAGCCAGGCATAAATTGCCGAGGGCGGCAGAGTGTTCTGTTCACACAGCAAGTACATGTCCTCGCCTTATAAGCAAAATAGAAACAGAACACTGACTCTGGAGGGACGGATGGAGAGCTGCCTGGTGGCTGCTAAGTCACACCACATTCTTGGCCAGGCCCTGCTCCTGCTGCTCAAAGGGAAACCTGGAGAGACAGCAGGCCAAGACCTGCTCGGGGTGGACAAGGTTCAAGAAGAAGCATCCTTCATTCTCTGCTCTTTCTCCTTTCCCTTTTCATCATTTGCAGTACCTGTTACCTGCAGGTCACAGGAATGCTGCCACTGTGTTATGTTTCATCGGTGAGTCTTTGCAGAGTATGAGCCTACTCTCAAAAGAATCACCAGGGCCCTCCCTGTTGTCAAAGCATGGGGCTCGTGTCATCCTCCCTCTCCTTGGCCTCTGGGGTGTCTGACACCATCACTCTCACTCCTATGGGTTGCTCTCATCTTCCTTGCTGAGTTTTATTCCATCCTGAGCAAAGTTGGACCCTTGAGCATGTGCTGAATGACTCTTCAGAACACGGGGCAGCTCTTTTGTGGGGGCTGAGATCAAAGGTGACACCTGCAGATCGTTTTCATGAATGTTTGGAAACATCTGAGGTCTGGGTAACAGAAGATACTTCAACCAGCTGAGAATTAAACATGAATGTCATCCGCAAGCTCATTCTCCAGGTTTTGCAAACGAAGCAGGCATTACTAGAGGAGGAACTCTGTAGGGGAAGGAACCCCATGCCAGGTAGTTCCTGAGGCTGTGTGTCCCTGTGTTTTCTTAAAATAGCGCGGCTTCCCCAGAAACGAGGGCTTCTGGCACCCCACAGAGACCAAGCATGCTAACTCGCAAGAGCTGCTTGCTTGAGCAAGATGCTACTGGCTTTTTAAGAAATGATGTTTCTGAATAAGAAAAAAGGCCATTTATCAGGATATTTCTAGCTCCACAGTAGAGCACAGAATTGGTTTTGGTAGCTTGAAGCCTGTGGTATAGACTCATGTGTCTTTTTAGTCCTTGACACTTAATAGGCACCTCATAAACACCAATTTGTTACATAAATAAATGAAGGATTAAAATGAAAGAAGAAAACACACTATGTCTAATCTCCCGTGGCTCTGGCATACCTATTTTAAGACTGTGCTGTGTCAGATAGACAATGGACTTAATGCCATCGCTAGCCTCAATGTGCTTACCTATAAAATGGGTCCTGTGAGGTGCCAGTGATAATGCACGTGGAAAGGGCTTTGCAAGCAGGAATTGCAACACCTGGGAGGGCCAGTGTTGCTGTGGGGTAGTGCGTTGCTGCTCCTGGCTGGGTTTGTTTTGACCCTTAGTTTTGGTACATTTCTTGCCTAAGATATTTGTGATGGTGGAGGGAAGGCCTGGATTTCTTCCTTCAGGATTGAGGACAGCTGGTTTCCCTTTCAGGGGCCATTCCCAGGACTTTGGCCACAGTGTCAGCGCTAAGCAAAGCTGAACGACGGCGCAGTTGGAGAGGGAGCCGTTGAGGTGTTTTAGGGCCTCTAAAAGTTCCTGATGGGTTGAAGCTTCTCAATTTGTAGCAAAATGACAAACTCTACACAATTCCGAGATGTGTTCAATGATAAAACCCATATACTGGAAGTTGGCCTGAGAAAGAAGCTTAATTCCTTCAGGACCCAAGTGAGACCCATTTCTAAATCTAAGAAAAGAAGTTTGGAACTGTCTTAGTTGATCCAGAGTCAAGATAAACAGAATTTTCTAGTGCCAAGGAAGGAACAGAAATTACAATAAAGAAGAAATAGAATCCAAAAGAACTTGGCTGACTTTTATAGTTTCTGGTTCTCTATTTCTGGGACATCTATGTTCAGTGGCAAAGTTAAAAAAAAAAAATACATAAACATACGTGGAAAGGCTGTCAAAGAAAGCAAGAAAAAGCTGTGCCCCAGGGATAGAAAAGGCTCTTTTCTGAGACTTTTCTTTGTTATCTTAAGTCCTGCAAATCTTCAAATGCTACCTGAGAGCTTTTCATCTGGAGTTGAAAGTCTTAAAAAAAAAAAAAAAAAGTAAAAAGCAAAAAGCCCAAAAAGAAAGCAGAGAGAGGCCATGCTTTCTTGAAAACAGACATACTGGCTTTAGGGAAGCAAATCTGTGTGCACTTTGCCACGAGGGGCAGTTAGAGGAAAGAAGGACCCTGGACTAGCCACAATTTGGATGTTCACCACTGAGGGAACAGCACAGACGTCCTCCGTCTGCCTTGGCCAGCGAGGTGGCACTGCTGAGTTGCCGTGAGAGCGGGGAGGTGGGCGCCCCCACAGGCGGCCTCAGGGTGGGAGGGAGGAAGGACAGGGTGTGGCAGGCTCTGGGGACAGTGCTGAGCTGAGTGGAGGCTGCTGCTTGGCCAAGCACGCGTCACTCTGCCCCTTTGGCCCTTGGGGAGCCGCTACCTTCGGCAGCCCCGTGCTGGGTGAGAGCTTCCTGCTGCGTGCACGCACCAAGCAAAGTGTACTCGGTGGCTCTGCACGGTCAGAGCTTGAGAGGGAAAGTCAGTGCCCAAAGGGGTTATCTCCGTGAGATGCTTCTGGATTAAAGCTCTTTTGGTTTGGGCGGATGGACAGACGCTGGCACAGCTCCCCCGTCTGTGAAGCAGGACCGGGCATCCCTCCGGAGGCCGCGCGAGGGTGTGTGAGCTGCGCCTGTCACGCCCCTAGCTCTTAATTCAGTGTCCACTTGCTCCTTTAGGACGTGGGCAGGGCCTTCATTAAAAATGAACAAAAGTGGGAAACGGACTCAAGGAAAATAAACAACACCACTCCAAGTCAGGAAGGAAAGCCTGGACTTTGTTTCGTCATAACCCGGAGAACACGAACCGTCCCTTGAAAGGGACCGTGGGCTGCAGACCCCATGCTTGGAGCAGGGCTGGTGGGAGCAGCGCTGGCTTGGGACCTGGGAGCAGAGAGCCGATGTGTGCGGAAACAGGCTCAGTCTGGGGTGAGGGGTCCAGCCCCAGGCGGCTCCGACATCTCTCCCCCGCACTCTTGTCCACCCCTGCCCGGCACCGTGGCCCCTGCCCTGCTTTGCGGCTGTGAACAGGGCAGACACCAAATGGAGCGTCTGGCCCGGAGTGAGCACTTGATAACAGGGTGATGATCTCGTTTGTTGCCAAAGCAATCATATTACAGAAAAGAGAAAAATGACTTTGACTTGGATGAGGTCACATATCTAGCCCCTGGCTGGCTTGAGCCCGGGTTGTCTGACTTGAAATCCAATTCTCGCAAAACGCTTTTCTAAGCAAATGATTCCTAATTAATAGAACGACACGGCCTCAGAATCTCAAGTCTTAGATTCAGATTAGGTTTTGATCAGCTAACCCTGCATTTGCTCCCCTGCTGCGAATGACTCCCTAGCATTAGGTTTCAGGTTCTAGGTGTCGGGGGGTGGGTTGAGGGTGTCGCCACCCATCAGGTGAAGGAGGAGACCCTGGGCCTGGTTTGGGGAGGGGTGCATGCTTCACCTGAGTTTCAGGGAGGCTGGCTTCAGCTGCCTTTCCCCTTAGTGCTCGTGGGCATGAGTCCTTGACAGATTAAGGGCGCGGGAGTATCGGAGCAGACAGTTACCATGGGGGCGGTGTTTGTAGGTGTCTGCGAGGCTGGTGATGTGCTTTGAGGTCCTGCCACTGTATTATCTTTAGATTGAAAAGGTGTCCCGAGATCATAGTGTTTGGTTGGTGAGAGTGTGTGCAGAATAATAGCAGCTGTTTAGGGAGAAGTTACCATGTGTCAGGTGCTGCAGATGTTTATCTCCTCTAGTTCTTAAAACCTGGGTCTGCGCAGTGACAGGCTGGTAACCAACGCTCCAGAGAACAAAAATCCCCGATTTGCAGCGTTTGCCCACTTCCACGGTGTAAATGCTTCCACCACTGCTGATTTCAAGCTTATCAATAGCTTAACAACCAGTTGACAAAATTCCTGAGTATTTATTTATCCATCAGTTCTCACAAGTCAGAGAGCTCTAGAACCTATGAGCAAAGAAAGGGATTTTACAGACATAGGAAGGAAGCATTAGAGATTTTATGGTGAGGACATGGAAGCTGAGAGGTCACGTGGCTCAGCCACGCTCCCGTGGGTTGGCAAGAACTGAGCCCCAGTCTGACCCACAAGGCCCTTGCTCTTAGGTCCTCTCGACTGCCTCCTGGCCACCATCTGACTCTCAGCTGAGTGGTGACTGTTTTGTGTTCAAGGTTGGGGTGAAGTTTTCTGTCCCCCAGGGCAGGTGGCGTCGCCCTGGCAAGGAGAGCTGATATGCCCCAGCCCAGTCCCTGGCTGGCCCTGCAGCCACCTCCCCTCCGTGTCCACAGCCCCTCACCCAGAGGCCCCCTGCAAAGAGCTAGCACCCCATGGGAGCTTGAGTGCAAACACTCCGTCCAGTGCACCTCCCCACTTTCCCTGGGCCCTGGCTCAGCGTTGACACCGGGTGTCCCTGCACTTGGCCTCCTGCGGAGATGGTCCCACACACACCACGCCTCTCGTGGCTTCTTTTGGGTAGAGGTGGGCATGTGGCCCGTGGAGAGTAACTCAGAAACTAAGCTCTAACCCTTGGTGGAGAGGCTTCCTGCCCAAGTAACCTGAAATTGAAAAACCCACCCCGGCCACAGGGTCTTGAGTCTGGAGCCGCAGAGGAAACCCAGGCGCTGGCCACGCGGGGGCTGCCGGCTGACTTTGCTGGAAGCAGAACCCATCTCTTTTGGGTGCCCTGAATCAGAGGCCATAAGGACCCCCTCAAGAGCAACTGTCCATGTCACCAATGCCCACAGCTGTGTGCACCCACTGCTGACAGCAGAGCAGGCTCAGCACAACCACGTGGGCTGGTCCCCAGGGGAGGACACAGAGCACAATGACCCAGGGAGCTGCGCTTGGTGATGAGCGCTGGTCACCTGCAGCTCCAGCTCTGCATGAAAGGGAGGACCTCCTGGGGGCGGGGTGTAAACATTCCAGTGCCCGAGCCCCTCTCCAAGCTGAGGAGATCCCAGTTTCTGGGGGGCTGGTGGTGTGTGGGCCTATCTGCAAACTCCCAGCTGTGTCTAATGGGCAGAGGGGGTGAGAACCAGTGCCTGACAATAATGACGTCCAAGTCTTGCATCGGCAGGGGAGTGCTTTCTTCAAACGGAATCCACTGGAGGGATAAACACGGCAGACAACAGCAGGGCTGCTCTAAATGGTGTGCAGCCTCCTGCAACTGCCGGGCTTCCGAGAAGCCCAGATTCATCAAAAACCACTGATGATGGCATGAGAAGAGGAATTTTCTAAAGTTTCTATGACAGCATGAAGCAAGTCATCACCTACCCCTGGCTGTGTGCCATGCCCGAGGGCCAGACTTCTCTCTGCCACTCCACCCGGGCACTGGCTGGGCCTGCAGACCTCTTCCTGGTGCCCCCAGGACTTGAAGGCCAATGTGGAGTTCTTGCGGGGTGCTATTTAGCCATCTTCATGTGATAAGGAGGTGATTCCTTCAGCAGCTGGGACATTCTCCACCCCTCAATAGCTGGACATTCTCCACTCCATTCTCCTCTGTCATTCTCCACCCCACTTCCTGCTCCTAATCCCAGAAGGGCCACAGAGCCCAGCTCACCCCAGTCCGCCTCTGTGCAGCTCGGGCCACGCAGCTGGCAGGAGGCTCTGAGTATCATGAGGGCCTTGCCGGGCCCGTTTCTGAGACCATTCTGTCTGCTGGCAGAGGAACAACCCAGGGGCCCTGCCCCACCCCTCTCCACACCCAGTAGATGGTGCAGCCCCAAGTATTGGGCACCCCCCTGGACAGAGTCCTAGCACATGGAGCCCACCGAGCCCCCCGACCCGGGCCTCTCGGGCCCTGCTGCTGGAGCACACTGCAGATAGAAGGGGTCTCTGGGCAACAGGGGCTGGGGTGAGCTAACACCACTGCCTGCACTTTGGGTGTCCCTTGGCCTCAGGCTCACTGGCCTCCATGTTTCAGGAGACACCCCCTCCCGTCCCGCTTTGTTTCATATCGGAGTTCTGCCGCACGCTCACCCACGCCACCCTTGCTCTGAGGGCGCAGTCCTCAGCGGGGGGGGGGGGGGGGCATTGGTCTGCCCCAGGGTGGCCACTGACCCTGCCAGCCCCTTGCAGCTGCCAGGGCTGTGTGGCAGCAGCCAGGCTGAGGTCTAGGGGGCCCTGGCAGATGGGGGAGAGAGGTATCTGCCCAGGGCTGCCCCAAGCCCCCTCTGCTTTGTCCTAGAGTCCCCTCAAAGATTTGAGCATGAGTCCCAGGGACTCCTGGAGGCTCTGTACCCATAGGATCCTCCAGGATGCCTCGGGTTGTGTCCCTGTGTGCATGTGAAGAGAGGCCAGGCAGCTCACGGAATTGCTGTCTCTCGCCTCCCAAACACAGCCCTGAACACTCCGGGCCACCTTTACCTTACCTACCCCGCAGGAACAGACGCAGACTGAGCCTGTTTCCAGGAAAGCCTCAAGGGGCCGCGTCAGGCGAACAGTCCTGACATGCGTGGGTGCCGTCTCTCAGAGCCAGCATCCAAACCACCTGGGATCGTGACAGTCTCCTGGATAGGAGCAACCAGGCCTCTCAGATGAGCCAGCCCAACTTTGCTGTCTTGAAAGGGGAGAGGGTTTCTGGATCCCTGCCTGGACGAGGGGTTTTCCAGTGGCTGACGTGGCCTCGGGTAGGGGACCGGCAGGTCACCATAGTCCCCACACATGGGAGAGGCTGCCCTTCCACCCGCCTAGCCTGGAAGAGCAGAGCCAAACCCTGGCTCACCCTCTGCGACATAAGACGGGCTGCCGCTGTCTAAGGTTTTACTTCTTTTCTGGCTTCAGGCTGGGACGGACTGGCCCAAATGACAGGTTTTCTCTGAGGACAAGGCCTCCCTCCTTCCCACATGCGTCGGCTCTAATTCGAGGCCCACACAGCCAGCTCCAGGCTTCTGAGACCTCTCTGAGGCTCTCCAAGGCGGCGTGGAGAAAGGTAGAGAGGACGGTCTAAACCCAAGCTTAGATCTTCCCGGCTAACCGCTCTGTCTCTGTGAGTCGCTATTTATAAATGAAAGTGTCTCTTAGCAGATAAGACATTAGGGGTCTTCCCATGTGCTTTCTGAAAGCTTCTCCTTCTCATAAGCCCCCTCGTTATTTGTGATGGTATATTTGGGGGATCATCTGAGTGACGATTTCCCTCCATACAGTGGCCGTGGGGGTGCTCCCTTTACCTGCGGCGTGTAGACAATGCCTTCTCTAGTAGGAAGTGGTTGAGCCTGGAGTTTTAGGTAAATGACTGGTCTCTGCTTGTTAAAAACCTTTGTTTCACGCCCTAACTCATTGCCATACATCTGCATAATCAGAGGTCATGTTTATCTAGAAGTAGAACCAAGTCCTTAATCAACAAGCTGAATTATTATAACACATTGGTGTTTAAAAGCAGGCGAGTCATGGATCAAGTACCACCCATGAGAACCGAACGTCGGCACTAGCCCTTTCCTAGACTATGGAGAGAGAGGCTGAGGGCCTGGCCTTGCAAGAAGCATCTGTCATGGAAACGAGTAGAGAAGCAGTTGGTCTGAAGGGTCTTTCTCCTTCCAAAGTAATTTGTTGAGAAAATGGAAACGTGTGAGCCCCCAGCAGGGTGTTAGGGAAGCAAGACAGATGAGGGGAGGACTAAGAAAGAGGGACACTTTAGCCTGGGATGATTAGAAGAAAAGTACAAAGAAATTTGTTACTTAGTTTTTGATGGTGTTTTCCAAAATGAGTTTCCAGGCAGTCTGCGGCCAGATGTATCAATATTTCTAAGGGCGAGTGTTGGTTGGTCATTTTGTGATCTTGTGCTTTGAAAGTGCTTCCGAAACATACCTTAGCTGAGGGGAGAGCTGAGGTTGGTGCACTGGGGAGACGCAAGTCATGCAAACAAGCCAGAAGCTCTGCTCCAGGGTGCAGGCCAAGAGGCACCCCAAGTATTTCATTCCAGAACTAAACCTCGGGGAGTAGAAGCAGTGGTGTGCTGGAGTCTGCTGCACCGCCTTGCTGGAGCTGATTGTTAAATTTACAGGAATTTTATGAGCTGGGTGTTAAACACAGCCATTGTTAAAAATTAAATTATATAAACTTTTCAATTAAATTAATTATATTGAGAACGAAGGTAATCAATACTCAAAACAACACCTTCCTACTTATTTTACTCCATTGCGCTGCATCTATGTTCTTAAGGCTATTTCCATCCGCTGTGTGTCTGTGGTGGAAACGGTGCATAATGACACGTTGCTGCACGTCTCTTTCCAATTTTGCACTCGTGATATCACTGTGATAGCTGGAAATTGGCCATGGTGGGAACGTGTATACTAGGGAGACTGTCAGGCAGAACCAACTGCTTTGGTTTATTGTTTTGTTCATTGTCAAGGTCAGTAGTCCTGAACTGGGGGATTTTGCCCCCAGGGGACATTTGGCAATATCTGGAGGCACTTTTGATGGGGCAGGAACACTACCAGCCTCTGGTGGGTAGAGGCCAGGGATGCAGTTGAACCTCCTACAACGCACATGACAACTCTCTTGTGCCCCCCAACCCCCAAACAAAGAACGCTCTGTTCCAAAACGTCAATACTGTGGAAGTTGAGAAATTTCGGTCTAGATATAAGAAAATGATGGGAATTGTTAGTAACGTAAAATAAACTTAAGAGTGTGTCATACCCATACCTATTACATTGTGAATACCACACACACACACACACACAAAATTGAGGACATATTCTTCCAGTATTTGAAAACCATTACTTGATTTGGCAAAGAAGTTGCTCAAGTCGTTGGCAAATGTATAAAGTTCTGATGTGCATCTTCATCTTTGTTTTTCACTAAATGAAGCTATCACCCAACATTCACGTTGGAACTACACTCATCCAACAATTACAACCTTAGATTGGGCTGTGGAAACAAGAGTTCAGCAAATTTCAGCAAAGCACTCTGTAAGAATCAGTTGGCTATGTGGAATCTACAATAATATTAAGACGATTATTTGTAAGTTGTGTGATAAACATCCTTCATATCAGTCAAATTAGTGTGTATGTGCATTGTTTTTCCCTAACAGCCTGTTGATAAACATTTACCAGCACACCACCAGCTAGAGGTTGCAGAGTTATTGGATTTAGATGCAACGCTCTCATTCTGCATCCTACGCAATGTGTTCATGAATTTTCTATCTAGAGAAAGTGCAGTACTGTACAGTTCTGGGAAACTGTTTTTTGGGAAGAACTGGGGTGGGGATGAATGTGAACACACGCCCAGGCTGGCTCTGTGTGTGGGTGGAGTGGGACACCTCTCCTGCATGTGGCTTGGGCTCGCTGCAAGGCTATCTGTCGCTCCCTATGTACCCCGCCAGGGGCCTCTCTCCAGTGTTTGACACGGGCCCTTTTGGAGACAGGTGGGTTGTCACTAGGCTAAAAAAAAAATAATGGGTGCAGGGACAGAAGGGAAGGGGGTGGGTAATGCAGTCACTGAAGAGTTTGGGCAGGATTTTGATCATGCATTTAACCTGTTAGATCCCACTGTAGTCCATCTGGAGCTGAAGTCGGAAGAAAGGGCCAACAGGCCTGGTAAATTTTGATAGCAGGAATGGAACAGGAACACCCTGAGTGTTCTAAGTCAGTGTGGCACATTCTAATGAAAGCCTGGGCAGCAGAAGCATGTGACACTGAGGGAACCTGCTGAGGGCTCCCAAAGGAAGGGAAGGAGCAAGTGTCATCTGCTTCCCAGTTGCACAAAGGACATGGAGACCGAATCTAGATAAACGGGTCCAGCTCTTAAGAAGCCAACTTTGATATTCTGTGGGTCACCCCACCCCCAATACACCACATCTTAGCGCTGGGCCCTCTGTCCTTGGGATCAGACTCATTCTGGATCTCTTATCGGATAGCTTTAAGGATTTGGGAGCATACATCTCTGTCCAGGTGAGAAAGATGGCAGATGGAGGGATTCAGGCTGCTTTGTCCTCGCCCCGAGAAATCTTAGGCGTGTCGCCATTTGTGTTCACAGTTCGGCTATCAAATCTATAAATAACAACACAGGATGGGGTAGGAGGCTCAAAAAGGCAGCACAATTGTGGCAGGTGAGATCTGCAAGGGACCATAGAACACTCTAGTTCAAATCCCACCCTCACCGAGAATGGGGCGACCAGAGCAGTCAAATGCCCTCCCTCAGGGAAGAGGCCGGGCTCCACCTGGGAGTCGTGGCCATCAGCCCGGAAGTCTCACCTCTTCCCAGACACAGTCCCAGTGAGGACATCGGGAGAAGGCGGCAGCGCTAGAAACCCAGAAGAGGGAGACAGTGGTCAAAAGCTTTGCTTTTTCCTCTCCTTTCAAAAGTCCTGAAATTGTCTTTTGAAAAATTGTGAGATGAGAATTTAAATTTAATTTTCATGTTTTCACTAAAAGGGTGGCTTGATTAGATTTCAGCTTAAACCGGTGTTTGTGTTTTCTACACCAAAACTTGGAAAATGATCTGTACTTAGAGGGAGACACAGAAGTCTGGAGGTCTGGGAATTCATATGTGAGAACTAAAAACCTTTTTAGACATGTGGGCTTTCATGCAAATTATATTTCCAAAGGACTTGGGTAAAATTTTTAGATTAAAATACTGTAGGTGGCTGTGTATGGATTTTTTTTTATTTTTTTATTTTTGAGCGTCTGTATGAGTCATCTTGAGTTGTCTGACTTTTTCTTCTTGGCCATATGTCAGTCAGCCTGTTTGTCCCTCCTGAGCCACTTGGTTAACGGAGTTGGTTCCCTGAGGCCACCCGGTACAGGTCATGTGACATGTCGGTCAGGCCATCTACTGTGTAGTATGGTGGTTGGGGACATCTGGGACACTCGCAGAACCCTCTGAGGGAGCCTGTGCTTCTATTTTGGCTTCTGGATTTTCACATTAATAACAACACAAGCAAATGACTGACATCCAAGCTCACTCTGGGGTCACTGCACTCAAATCTCTAAAATTCCTGGCAGTCCCTCCTTCCCAAACCGTCCAGCTGAAGGAGAAAGTAGGGGAGAAGAAAAGTGAAAAACGGAACAACCACAATACAACTATTGAATTTCCAAAATGAAGGGTGACATTGGAGCTACGTAGCACATAGATCCACGAACCCCCTCAATTTTCCCTGCTGTCTTGTAAAAGGTGGGAACAGATCTTTACCGTGTGCCAGAGGCGCCGTGTTACGAGCTTGTCACATTTGATTTATTTAATGTGTATACACTCTTAGATGTAGGTATTATTACCTCCAATAAGCACAACAGGTGATAGGCTCAGGGGGAAACTGTCCCCATGCTTCTAGAATGAAGTTGGCCTGTAATTCACACCAGGGCTTTTCTCTATGCTTTTTCATTTGAATGTTTCTTAGTGCAAGATGGGATAACACGAGGAAATGGAAAAACATAAGTGAATGGAAAGGGGAGTTATCTTATAGGAGAGAGTGTGGAAACTTGTGTTTGGGGAGCTCACCTATGTGAAGATGAATCCACTGCTCAGGTGGAAGTTTACCTGTGTACAAGTGTAGTGTTTAGGAGCAAATACCAGCCTTGGTGGATCAGCCTGAAGAATCCCAGCCTAGGAACTGAGCATGAATATTGCATTCTTTGTAACTGAACCTCATTCTGGTTAGAGATATTGTTTGGTGCTTCATCTCACACCCAGATGCTGGTTTCCTTAGCACGGTTAATATAGTTACTTCCTCCTTGAGAATCTGGAGTTATCAGGCCATGACATAGTGTACAATGGTTGGGTTGTCCCAAGGCCAGAACAACACAGACTGGCTGACTGATGTATGGGTGATGTGGTTCCAAAGAGCGTGGGGCGGTGTGGAGTAGAGTCAGGGCACCAGGCTGTGGTACAGCTGTGTGGATATTGTGTTGGTGTGCACAAGTCATTTTCCCCAAGAGCTCTTGTGATATTAGAGATGAAAACTGAACTGTCTCGTCCCCCTGCAAATGTAAGGTCATGAGCAAAAGGTGGCTAATGTGTTTGTGACAGCCTCTGATCGTCGGTGTACACCATGCTGAGATACACTCCCTTTTTGGTTTCATACAACTGTACACTTACTTAGTTAATGAAGACTTAAGAGCTTATCTGGTTCTGTAGCATTCATTTTTTTGTTTTGTAACAGAAACTTTCATTTTCAAGTACAATTTTGCATAGAAATTCAATGTATGTAATAAATATAGCCAAGCAGCTCTGGATAAAATGGTAGCCAGGACTCAGAGCCTAATATGTTAGCTTCCCTTTTCCCTCTGAGACACCTCGGAGAAATCCCAGAGTTCCAGAGAACAGAGCTGGAAAATTGCCACAAGTTAGGAAATTGATTGGAAAGTAATGGGATCTTGAAAACCGGAATGGGGACTGCTGTGGTTTGGATGTGTCTCCTCCAAAATTCAGGTGTTGAAACTTCATGGTCAGTGGGATGGTATTCAGAGATGGGGCCTTTAAGTTGTGATTAGATCATGAAGGCTCCTCCCCTCGTGAATGGGATTAAGGCTTTAATAAAAGAGACTTCGCCAAACATTAGGCCCGTTTTTTCTTGCCCTTGTTCCTTCTGCCGTGTGAGGACAGCGTTCCTCCCCTCTGGAGAAAGCATCTTGGAAGCAGAGAGCAGCTCTCAACATGCAACTGAACCTGCTGGTGCCTTGACCTTGGACCTCCTGGTCTTGGACCTCCTGGTCACCAGAACAGTGAGAAAATAAATTTCTGTTTGTTATAAGTTGCCTAGTCTCAGGTGTTCTGTTATAGCAGCACAAATGGACTAAGATAAGGACATTTGGGCAGATCCTTATGAAGTTGGGGATATCAAACACCTGAATCCTGCCCAGTCTTCTTTGCTAGGAGAAGCTGCTCTTCCACCTTTGTCTGGAGGGGCTCACCCTGCTTTGGCCAGAGAACCCAGAAGGACCTTCCCTGAAGTGGCTGCCTTGGAAGACACTGCTGATTCTCCCGACTTTCTTCCGCCACTTCTAGAGTCTAGAACTAGACTCAAGTCCTAGCAGGTTCCAAAGGGTGAGGAGAAAAATGTGATCTGTGAAGAGGTGCTCTGCATTCCAAAAGAACTGCATGGTTTTTTCAATTTACGGAGATGGAAATCTGGGGAATATGTGTGAAAATGCATCTTAAGGGAAGAAACACACAGTAGGATCAGGCCGAATTTATTGGCATAAGCTTACTAGGCAAAAATCCTGGACTCAACATTTTATTCTTAGGGGTTAGAAAGGGCTTTAAAAGTTTGTTTGGTTGAAACATGTATCCAAAGGTGGCTGCACTAAATGATGTTGAAATGCCAGCCCTGCCCCAGGATGCTGTAGAGGACAGTATCCAAAGGCTCAGGGAGATTGGAATTTTAAAGTGGAATTACCACATAATACCTGCTCGCCACTCAGGGAGGGTGCAGAGGACACATCTTTCACCATGAGAGCAGGAAATAAATTTGTGAGGGAAGCCCCAGCACCCTTAAAGAGCTCTGTGGTCGCTGTTGTCAGTAGGTCACAAGTTACAGTGAGAACTGCTACCATTGAACTGGGATCCCTAAATCCAAGGAGGATAATTGGATCCCAGGTCAGCAGGGGCCAAGAGTTGACATTTAATTGCAAAAAACATGGTGGGCATGGTCACTATAATGGACAGTGGATCCAAAGCAGTAATCATTCTAGTCTGACTCATAGAGGCCTAGGGCATTAATCATGGTATCCTTAGAAAAGAAACAGATGGGCAGGCTACTAAATTCTTACTTGATCTGTATAAGTGGAAGAGTTCTAGGTCCAGTGAGCAGAAGTCTAACTGGACTCACTAACCAGTCATGGCCCCTCAGTGAATTCCTACATTTGGGCCAGTTTATAGACCTAGAATCTTTTGAATGAAGGGGAGGCCAGGTTCCTTTGAGGAAGAAACTCCCACTACAGTGCCAAAATTTTATACTGTTGATCTTTCTCCAAGACCTATCCAAGGGGACCCACAGCCGTTTTCCAGGGTTCTTATTCATTGGGGAAAGGGAAATAATCCAACATTTTGGAGCTTACTAGACATTGACTCTGAACTGACACTAATTCCAGGAGACTCAAAACATTATGGTGGCCCCCAGTCAGAGTAGGGGCTTACAGAAGTCTAATGATATGTGGAATTTTAGCTCAGGTCCATCTCACAGTGGGCCCAGTGGCTCCTAAATCCATCCTGTGTTCATTTCTCTTGTTCTGGAATGCATAATTGGAATAGACATACTGAGCAGTTGGCAGAATGTTCCCTGACCTCTGGAGTGAGGGTGATTATGGTAGGCAAAGGCAAGTGGGAGCCACTAGAATCATCTCTATCTACAACAATAGTAAACCAAAAGTAACATCACATTCCTGGAGGGACTGCAGAGTTTTGTTCCACCATCAAGGACTTGAAAGACGCAGGGGTGGTGATTCCTACTACACATTAAACTTGCCCAACTGGCCTATAGAGAAGACATATGGATCTTGGAGAATAACAGAGGAGTATCACAAGCATGATCTGATGGTGATTCCAATTGCAGCTGCTGTTTCAAGAGTGGTTTCATTGCTTGAGTAAATTAACACATCCCCTCATACCTGGTATGTAGTTACTGACGTGGAAAATGCTTTTTTCCCTATATCTGTTAATAAAAACCACTAGAAACAGTTTGCTTTCAGTTAGCAAGGCCAGCAATCTGCCATCACTACTGGACCTGAGAGTTGTATATAAACTCTCCAGTCCAATGTCATAATATAACCTGCGGGACACTGATCATCCCTTCCTTCCACAAGACATCACCCAGATTCATTAAATTGATATTATGCTGATTGGACCTAATGCGCAAGAAATAGTATACACTCTAGACTTTGCATGCCAAAGTATGGGGGATAAATCCTGTAGAAGCCCAGAGGACTTACTCCTCAGTGAAATGTCTGGGGGTCCAGCTGTGTGGGGCATGTTGAGAGATACCTTTTAAGGTAAAGGATAAATTGTTGCAATGGCCCCTCCTACAACCAAAAAAGAGCCACAATGCTCAGTGGCCCTCTTTAGATGTTAGGGGCAACATAGACCTCATTTGAGTGTGCTGCTCTGGGCCATTTCCTGAGTGACCTGAAAAGCCACTAGTTTTGAATGGGATCCGTAACAAGAGAAGGCTCTGCAATAGATCCAGGGTGCCGTACGAGCTGCTCTGCCACTTGGCCCATGTGATCCAGCAGATCTGATCATGCTGGAAGTGTCTGTGGTGGATAGAGATACTGTTCAAAGCCACTGGCAAGCTTAAATAGTTGAATCACAGTGCAGACCCTTACCATTTTGCAGCACAGCCCTGCCATCCTTTGTGGATAACTACTCTCCTCTTGAAAAAGGAGTTTGGCCTGCTACTGGGTCTTTGCAGAGACTGAATGTTAGCCACGGGCCACCAGATTACTATGAAAACTCAGCTGCCTGCTGTGGACTGGCTATTATCTGATCCAACAAGCTGTAAAGTTGGGCATGCATGGCAGAACTCCGTTCTCAAATGGACGGAGTATATATATAAATTACAAGTATTGTACCTAGGTGTTCATTTTGTCTGGAAGGAGAAATGGCCATAGACATGAGGCTATACAAGTCATGGGCTGTGGCCAGTAGTTTAGCTGTATAGATAGGGACCTGGAAGGAACATGCTTGAAAATCAGTGACAAGAAGGTCTGGGAAGAGGTACATGAACAGACCTCTTTGAACGGGCAAACAACGTGAAGATATTTGTGTCCCATGTGAACACTTACCAAAGAGTGACCTCAGCAGAGGAGAACTTTAATAATCAGGTGGATAGGATGACCTGTTCTGGGGGTACCAGTTGGCCTCTTTCCCCGGCCACTCCTGTCAGTGCCCAATGGGCTCATGAACAAAGTGGCCATTGTGGCAGAGATGGGGGCTACGCATGAGTCAGAAACACAAACCTCTACTCACCAAGGCTGACTTGGCTACAGTCACTGCTGCGTGTCCAATTTGTGGACAGCAGATTGGACCAACACTGATTCCCAATATGACACCATTCCACAAGGGTGATCAGCTAGCTATCTAGTGGTGGATTGAGTATGTTGGACCCTGTCCATCATGGAAGGAACAGCACTTGGTTTTCACACAAATGGATACTTAGTCTGGATGCCTTCCCCCCATGCAGTGCTTCTGCCGGAACTGCCACCCCTGGATTTATAGCACACCTTGTCTACTGTCATGATATTCCACCCAGCATTGCTTCTGATCACAGAATTCACTTCCCAGCAAGTAAAGCATGCCAACGGGCTCATGCTCATGGAAGACACTGTTTTCACCATGTTCCCCACAGTCCTGAAGCAGCTGGCCTGACAGAATAGTGCAGTGGCTGTTTAGAGGCTCAGTTACAACACAATCTAGGAGGAAATACCAAGACAACGCTAGCTAGGTGGAAATATGTTGCAGTCCTTGGGCAACGTCATCTAGGATGCAGCACATGCTCCAAATCAGAGTCTGATACATGGTGCAGTTTCTCCCCTAGCTAGGATTCACAGATCCAGTAATCAAGGGATGGAAAAGACAGTGGCTTCATTCTAGTTATCCACTAATGACATTTTTGCTTCCCATACCCTCAGCCGTGGGCTCTGCTTTGGGTCTTAGTCCCAAAGTGTCTTCCACCAGAAGACGCAACAATAATTCCATGGAAATGGAAGCTGCAGCTATCATCTGGCCATTTTAGGCATCTCACGCCTCTGAATCCACAGGCAAAGGAGGGGATCCATGTACTGGTTGGGGGGATTGATCCTAATTACCAAGGGGAAATTGGATTGCTACTGCACAATGGATGAAATAAAGAGTGTGTCTGGAATACAGGAGATCCTTTAGGGTATCCATTAGTATTGCCAAGTCCTGTGATTAAAGTCAATGGAAACTTCCAAACCTAAATTCTACAGGACTGATAGTGACCCAGACCTTTCAAGAATGAAAGTTTGGGTCATGCCAATACACAAAGAACCATGTGCAGCTGAGGAGTTTGCTGAGGGCAAAGGCAATATAAAATGGGTTGTGGAAGAAGGTAGTTATAAATGTCAGCTATGATCCTGTGAGCAGCTGCAGAAATGAGGGCTACAATAGTTATGAGTATTTCTATTTTCTTGGAATATATCCGTACACATGTATTAAACAAAGATTTTTATTTTCTACTCTCTCTTATCCTCTTACCTATTAATACATCTATTAATAAGATATAGTAATAATAATTAACTTTATATCTCAGTATTTAAGGTATAGCATAGCAACGGATAAGACAAAACATCACCCAAAGACTTTGCATCCTTTTCTGAGAAAAGAGCTAGTGTGTTTTTGGTTGTACACAGGATTTTCATGTCACATGGGGGGAATTGTGACTTTGCTTTTGTATTTATTTGGAGATTAAGTATGTCTTAAGGAGATTGTGTGGTTGCCAAGTCAACAAGCAGTGGTCTGTGGTGGTCTTTCAGATACATCGATGTGGCTTAGCTGAGTCCTCAGTTACTCATTCACTCAAGCACTTATCTAGACGTTGCCGTGGAGGTAGTTTGTAGATGTGATTAAAGCCCATGATCAGTTGACTTTGACTTTGGGGAATTACTCTAGATAATCTAGATGGACTCTAGTCCTTAAAAGTAGGGCTGAAGCTTCTCTGAGAGAAGAAATTCTGCCTGCGGACAGAAGCTTCAGCTTGCACCCAGGAGTTCTAGTCTGTTCTGCCTGACAGCCTCCTCTGCATTTCGGACTCCACTAGCTGGCTGCCCCAACTACACAAACAGATTCTTTGTAATAAATCTCTTACTGTATTTCTCCTACTGGTTCTGCTTCTCTGGTAAACCTTGACTGGTGTACTTGATCTAACTTTTTAGTGAGTATGTGCGTGGGGTATCTGCTCACCAGTCTTGGGTCCACCAGAGTCGCTGTAGGTAGAAGTGAGGCTGCAAGTACTTCTGGATCCAGGGAGACTCTCCAGATAGCTCCTTCCGATTTACAGAAAATAATGTTGTAATGACCACCTTGCTTATAAGGAATGCTTTTTGGTTGAGGCTCATGTAATTTTATGTGCATCACTTTGAAATTCCCAAAGTATGCTTTTTTTGGGGAAAAAAGGACAGGGATTTCTCTGAGCAAATAAGTTTGAGAAATGATGTTGAAGCGAATTTGCTATTTCAGGAATTTTTCATAACCTTTGCAATACTACTGGGCATGAGAAGTCCAAAAAAGAATAGAATATATAGGATAGAATAGAAAGGAATGCAGTGTCTACTTATCTTCTTCGAATATGGAAAAAATTTTTCCTCTCTGGGTATTGCAACACTAGAATACATGAGAGATATTAATATTTAGGAAACACTTATTCATATATCTATGGTCCATAGGTAAAATGATCTTATCTAAATCTTACCTTATGAGCTTGCCTTTTACTTCACCCATGGCAAATTATAATTAGACCATGGTCCTACTTATTAAAATATTTTATAATAAGAACAAAGAACCAAAAATTAAAGAGTGCTCTGAAATTACTTGAAAGAATTTTCATGTACTAATCTTAAAAGGATACTCAGTGGAAACAGAGTGTGCTGAATTTATTACTAGTTGCACATATTATTATTTTATAGCCAGTAGAAACTAGAAATCTTCTGGTTTGCTTATTTAGGATTCATTGATAGAAACACACACACACACCCACACACACACACACACACACACACATACATGCACATGCACACAAGCACATTTTACAGTAGAAATTCAACTGATTTACAGATTACAACAGATGGAAATTACCTGTTTTTTATTCAGGCACCTAATATTTATTTTAGGATCATCATGCTTTTAAATTCTACTCTATAATTTTTCCAACAGTGAAGAAAGAAACTAAAGCTATGCTGTAACATTGAATATTTTAAATGGGTTTAATTTTAAAAGACAAAATTATAAAGCTCAAGAGACTTGGGTAGAGTGTCTTATGATTATGCTGCCACCTTAGTATTTTCCAATTTTTGTCTGTACAGTATATGTTTCTCTCGCTCGTTACTCTCTTCCAGCCAAAAATTTGGGGGAATTTATATGGCTTTCTTATCATTTTTACTTTTACATTACTTCTAAAAATTTTTTAGTCTTCACTAAATATGATAAAGTCCATTTAAAGCAATATAAATATGTAATTGACATGTTTCAGTAGTATCAAGAGATTGGTCACCAATTTCTCCATGCTATACTAAATATGCTATATATATGCTCTGCTATAGCATTAACTCAACAAGGATATTGTGAAATGACTGACTCCTTTCAGGAAACATGATGAGTTTATTTGAGAGATCTTTTTTATTTATAATATATCAGGGAATTCATAAATAGTGAGAAAACCTATTTTTTTTCTACTGCTGTAACAAGACAGTCATGCTTGGGTGGCCTTAGGGCCTCAAGGGTATCTGTGTCCCAGAGGTGTTGTTATACAGTGGCCTGCATACAGCAGGAGCTATATAATGGTCTGTGGATGATGATCCCTGTTCATTGTTTCCTGTAACCCATGTTGCCCCCACGGGTTGCGCTTAGGCATGGGCTGTGCCCGGCTGGGAGGTAGCAGGTAGCTCCGAGGCTTCATGGCTTGGCTGGAGCCTCTTTGGACATTTCTGCAGCCTGCTGGCTCCAGACTCCACTCTGTCAACTGGCTGCATGTCCTGGGCAAGTCACTCTACTTTCTTGTCTTCGTTTTCAAGGGCAGGCACCATGTCCTATTTTTCTTTATCTCCCCAGTACCAAGATAGTTCCTGGTAAGGAAAATACAGCTGCTATTTTCTCCTTCACATGAGCCGAGAGTAGAGGGAGGGTGTGAAGGCTCTAACTAAGGCTCTCTCTTCATCCCACCCCCTTCATGTCCCTCCTCCCTCCCCAGACAACACAATTGTGCATCCATGAGGAAGTGGGTTCTCTGGAGAGGTGGGTGGTATTGCCGACTTTTCTTCACAATTGCTTCTTAACGTGGAAACTGGAATTTAACATGTTGCATGTAAAATCCACCATCTCTGTTTTTCACCGACTGCCCACTGCTTGCAGCAGGGTTCACAGCACTGGGAATACTATTTCCTTACAGTCCTGAGGTCCCTGTGACTCCATCCTGCCTGAGTTCTCCAATCGGGTTGTCAATTCCTGAAGCTCCTTTCTCCGGCTCCAGTTTTAAGCATCTCCTCCAGGTAAATGGCCTGTCTCCTTGGCCACGTCCCCTTCCTTTGGTGCCTGGTCTCTGTACTTCCCGTGACCTTCTATTCCCTCTGGGTCACCCTGGTGTGGTGATTTTCCTAAACCCTGTTCTTCACACTTAAGAACCTCAAGAACTAAAAAGGCTCCCTACTGCTTATCACACCAAATCTTATCTCCCTGGCCAGACACTGACTGAATTGGACTCCAGATCCTTCTCTTGCCTTCTCATTCGTTATTCATGTCTTACCATTATTTATAGCCTGGCAGGTAAGAGCAAGGGTTCTGGAGTCAGACGCTGCCCCCTGCCAACCATGTCACCCCCAGGCAAGTCTCTTAATCTCTGGGGGCCTCAGTTTCCTCATCTGTAAGACGACAATAAAACATTTACTTTATAGGATTATTTAAGGTGCCGAATAATTGTGAGAAATTTAGGAGATAACAGCAGCTCACACTTACACAGGATTTACCGTAGGGCTATTCTTAGCACGTCTCTTGTACTCCTATTGCACAAAGGTCATTGCTGTCATGCCCCTGCCCCACCTGCTCTGTCCTGTCTTTGCTGTCCTTTCCCCACGGCCGGCTTCACCGTCCCCACGTTCTCTCTGACCGACTTCACTTAGCAACGATCCTTCCCTTGCTTTTTGACCCTGAGGACTTTTGTATGAATTGTTGTACCTACCATCGCCCAGACATCTTGCCGTGTTTTCTAGCATTAATACTTAGAATTGAGCTAAGCTATGGTTAGTATTTTTATGAAGACCTAAGTATTATGCTCAGTTGATTAAAGGCGGTAAATTGACTTTTTGTTTTTTTGATTAATTGAATTGCGTTTTTAAAGATTTGTATAAAGCAGAGTTAATGGCCACCATATCAGCTGCCACTTTTGGGAATCGCATAACACAAATCTTGCCCGTTTGCTTGAAGGAAATTAAGCATCTGGTGCAGACTTCTCAATCTGGCTCTGCCACCAGTGTTCCTGGTATCTGTTAATAGAAAGAGGTGCTTTGTGGGTGCTTGGAAAAGAATCTTAACTTCACAGAGGAAAGGGTCGCATGGGGCCGGGAACACCACCCTGGACTGTGGCTCGGCACATCTGGAGCCCCTCATATCCGCAGCTCAGAACATACTTGCATCCGCAGGTCAGAGACCCAGCAATGTCGCCTTTTTCAGAAGAAGACAAAAATGTTTCTGGCCATTTTGCTTTTTTCCATGCTAGAAAAAGCACCACATTTGATCTATAGCAGAGGTTTTATTTGAGTAGAAGCTATAAAGAAACATCTACTGACACATGATGCTGATTGGGGCATGATTTTGTCCTCAGCCAGATCTTACCATGTAAAGAATTCTGAAAGGAAGGCCCTTTCCTGCAACCCATTGCTATGTTTTCTCAAAGTCAATGTTTCCATAAACCTGACTTTTGAGCCTTCCCTGTTTCTAAGATTGTAAAGCTAGCTCTCCAAACATAGCTACTTCTTCCTAGAGAACTGTCTCTTCCCAGAAAATATGGAAAGAGAATGTATCACAATTCTGGAGGTATTTTTCTTGTACTTTTTTTGTGTTTTTCCAATTTTATAGAATGAGCTTTTATTTTTTGTAATGGAAAAATAATTCATATATTTAAAAAGCTGCAACAACATTGCTTCTGTTCATTAGTTCTTGGTTTTGAATTGACATCAGATAATTCTGGACTTGCTAAACTACTCTGGCTGCAGCATGGATCCCAAAGTCTTTGGTGAAACTTTCAGGTCTCTGGCCCCTGGCCCCTTCCTACCATATGTTATTTTGTGCTTTAACACTCATCCTCTGAATCCAGACAATGTGTCCCCAACTCCTGTATCCTCTCTCCCTCCCCAGTGGGGCGTGTGCCCTTTGCTCTGCTCTTGCTTAACCCTGGAACATCCCCTTCTTCCCTCTGCCTCTGTAAACCTGACCCATCTGTCAAAGCTCATGAGCGCCTGGGGCCAGCCACACACAGCTCTTTCTTCTCTGAATTATTACTGCCTTATTATCTGCGACAATAGTATACTCAGAATGCGTTTGAGCCAACATTCGGACAGCTCTTTGCAGCTCTCAGAGCATGTTCACATCTGTTCCTGCACCTCAGGGTTATGTAAGTGCTGGGTGGGATCCTGTCTTTATTTGAAATTTGGACATTTTGCTCATCATACAATTTTTTACATTCATTTTAATTTTTAAAGACATTGAATTAAAATAGTATGTGTTTCAAGAACACAGATCCCTGAGTTTTTGGTGTCCCTGTTACATTTTGCATGCTAGTCCCGCCCCTGCTTCAGTTAAACCTCACAACAGTCCTGCGAGATGTGCATCCGAGGTAGCGCAGGCCCATTTCACAAACAAATGAAATTCTTCTCTCTCACTTGATTCCAAGCTTTGTGAGGGCAGCTCTGCAGCTCACACTCTCCTAGCCTTCCCAGGTCAACATACTGATACTCATTTGCTTCAGGTTGTAGCAATGAGATCGGGGGAGAGGCTTGTTACCCAGCCACTGTGGGGACCATGAATTTGTGAAAAGTCCAGTCACTGCCCCGACTTGTCTGCGAGTACGCCCACCTGTAGACCCCGCTGTACATCCAGGAAGCAGATTTTTTCCACTTTAGAAATTCAGTGCTCATTTGCTGGGAGAGTCACAGAGGCGGTCAGGTAGAGAGAAATTTGACTGAGAATAAATCACTTGGGGGACCTGAGGGAGTTCAAAGATTACATGGGCCCAGGAGCTTCTGTTGCAAAGGGTGTTGGGTGTGGGATGAGGCTAGCGTTGCTCCAGAAGAACACATGCTGACCACCCTGAGATGACTGGGACCTTGGAAGGCTCGTCTATGCAATCATGTGGCACCGAGTTGAACTTTTTGGAGGCACAAATGAAATTGAATATACTTAAAATCTACTCTTGAAATAAAAACATAGCAGTGTCTGCCTTTGAACGAGATTCCATTTGATGCAGTGTGATTCAGGTGGGCTCACGGCTGAATTCTTATCTTACACGCAGGCATGGAGACTTTCTGTGGTGTCACATTGCACAGATGGGGGTGATGGTGTGGGGTCTGGGGGGCTCTCTATTGCCCACTTTTCCTTCATTGGCCATTCTGCCTGTTTGAGCTTTGGCGATAAAGCATGGGCAAGAATTATTACCTTGAAAGTCTAAGATAAAGAAAGAATGTGAATAATATTCATCAATAGAAAGACATTAATTATTAAGCCACAGAAAGACATGGAGGAACCCCGAATGCATATTGCCAAGTGCGAAAAGCCAGCCAGTCTGAAGAGGCTGCATGTTCTATGACCCCAACTGTATGACATTCTGGAAAAGGCAAAACTCTGCACACAGTGCAGTGCTCAGTGGTTGCCAGGGTGTGGGGAGAGGGAGGAAATGACTAAGAGGTGAAACTCAGGATTTTTAGGGCAGTGAAACTATTTTGTATGATACTGTAATGGTGGATATATAACATTACGCATTTGTCAAAACCCTCAGAATGTGCAACACAGAGTAAACCCTAATGCACACTGTGGACTGCAGCTGATAATAGTATATCAATATTGGTTCATCAGTAGTGTTATAATTGTAGCAAATGTTCCGCATGAATCCGAGACGTTAATAACAGGTGCAACTGTGTGTGTGTGTGTGTGTGTGTGTGTGTGTGTGTGTGTAGTGAGGGTAATAGGGAAATTCTCTATACTTTCTATTCAATTTTTCCATAAACCTAAACCTCTTCTAAAAAATAAAGGCTATTAATAATAAAGAAATAAAGACAGAAAGAATGAAAGGAAGAAAGAAAGAGGAAGAAATAACGAACATGGCCTATTTGCCTCATCTTCCAACAACGGCCTCAGCTCTAACATCGTGTTGGGACGGGGCGAGGCGCAGCTCCTTTCGCGTGGAGTCTGTCACACAGCCACGGCCACACAGCCACGGCCACTGCTCCCACTACACAGGTCGGAACAGCAGAATCCCCTTCCCCACGCCACCACCCACCCTGCACAGTCAGATGGAGCCTTCAATAACGTGAGTCGTGACGGAAGCTTCCTGGCGCGGTGAATTTTCCCCTGGGGATATCAAGTCTGATCCCTTTCTTTTGCAGAGCATATGAGCTGCCTCGATCGTGTGACAAATATTTTCTTGTACCAGCGTGATCCGAGCCTTGGCAGAGACTGGGGTGAGGGCGCAGTGATGGGGAAGTGTTCTGGGAACTTGGTGATGTTAGATTTAGAAAGAAGGCAAGCGTTTTACATCCTTGACACAGGAGCCCCGGGAGGCGAGTCTTCCTGCCTTAGGCAGGGTCAGGATTCACTGTTATCAAAGAGGTAACTCAGACTTATGGAAGGACTTGCCTTGTGCAAGGCACTAATGGCCACAACAACAATAATGAAAGTTACGGTGGTAAGGAACGTGCCGGTAGCAATATCCCATTAATGTTTACCCCAAGCCAGGCACTGATCTAAGCCCTTGACAAACGTAAACTTATTCCATCATTACAGCAGAGGTGGGGTCTATCATTATCCTATTCCACAGATGAGAAAACTGATACTAGAAAGACTAAATAACTTGGAGAAGATTGCAGAGTCAGTAAGAAGCAGAATGGAATTCAAATCCAGTTTTCTAGCTCAGGACCCCATGGCTTTCCCCAACCACACAGCCTCTGATCACACCCTGGTAATAGCTGGTGACTGCAAGCCCAGCTCTGTCCCAGCCCCAGGGGCAGAGAGCAAACAACTTTTTCCTGGAAATACCTACAAATACTACATACATGCATACATGCTGTGGTAGGCTGAACAGTGTCCTCCCGAAGATGTCCAAGTCCTAATCCTCAGAGCCTGTGAATATGTTACTTTACGTGGCAAAAGGGACTTTGCAGATGTGATTAAGTTGATAACCTTGAGATGGGGAGATGATCTTGGACTATCCAGGTGGGCCCAATGTAACCATAAAGGTCCTGATAAGAGCAAGGCAGGAGGGTCAGAGTGGGGGCGGGGAGAGAGAGAGACTGAGACTGAGGGTTAAAGAAGGCAGAAGCGAAGTGGGAGTGACGTGGCTCATGAACCAAGGTGGCCTCTAAGAGCTGGAAAAAGCAAGGAAAAGGATTCTCCCCGCGTACCCCCAGAAGGAAAGCAGCCCTACCGACACCTTGATTTTAGGACTTCTGATCTCCAGAACTAGAAGAGACAAAGTTTGTATTGCTTTATGTCACTAAATCTAAGGTAATTTGTTATAGCAGCAACGAGAAGCTGATACACATACATAATCTCTACATTCACAACACAGACACCCCTACGAAGCACCCGCACACCCACAGACATGCCCTAGGTATGCGCTGCTTCTCTAGGGCTTGGTGACTGTGGCCTCTCAATGCTTTGTCCTTCATCTTGGGGCTGGGTTCCTGGTGAGGCCCATCTCTATTCACAGCTATAACTCACTCAGAGGGGCCCTAACTTGGTCTGCTGGCCCCTTTATTCATTTGCAGCTCACACCCCAACATATGCAACAGACACTCTGGATGTTCTGAACTTCATCAGTGGAGGTAGAGGGCGGACAGATCAGGCCGTGGCCCAGCTGGGAAGCCGGACGCCCTTGTGTCTGGTTCTTGCCTCTGCCGTGACTGTCTAAGCATGGAGTTCGATATTTATCTATAGTCAGGGTTGCTCAGGATGGTCTGGACTGTGTCTGTTGTCCTGGTGTAAATATTACAAGCTCCTTCTTTCAGTCTGAAACGTGACCTGGTTTGGATGACAAATTATGTGGTTGTCCCATCTCGGCTCACCTCTCAATGGCCTGCATTTGACACAGTCCCTGAACATTTTAAATTCCAAACTGGCTTCCTCCTGCCACCTGGGCCATGCCTGATACCACCTCCCTGAATCATAGGATTGCCCACAGGGCGGTCAAGCCAGACTCCCTAATTTTATAGAGGAGGATGCTGAGTTCTAAAGAGGTTAAGATCATCCAGATGTCAGTGCCAAACCAGGCCTTGAGCTCAAGAATCCTGACTTAATCCAGTGCTATTTCTACAAGAAGAGTCTGCCACATTGATTCACATGGCACAGTGAATGCTGGCTGGAGTGTGGGCTCAACAGAACCTAACCAGAGAGGACGACGCGTATCATCGAAACATCGGCGTGCCCCGCCGGGCCTGACCCTCGCATGCTTGGCATTCTGCAGTGTCGTGTCTGAGGGTGCCATTTTCCTGCTCAACAGTCTTCGCTATTGTTATGAACTGAAAGTTTGTTTCCCCCCAAAATTCATATGTTGAAGCTCTAACCCCCAGTGTGGCTGTATTTGGAGATGCAGCCTCTAGGGAGGTAGTTGAGGTTATGTGAGGTCATAGGGTGGAGCCCTGACTGATAGGATTAGTGTCCTTTAGGAAGAGACACCGCAGAGCTCTCTCACTCATTCTCTGCCTATACACATGCATCAATGAAAGGCCATGCACAGACACAGTGGGAAGGTGGCTGTCTGCAAGCCAGGAAGAGAGCCCTCACCAGAAACAACTGACTGGCATTTTGAACTTGGACTTCTAGCCTCCAGAACCCAGAAAATAAATGTCTCTTGTTTCAGCCCCTCAGTCTGGGGGATAGTGTTCTAGTGGCGTGAGCTGACGCATACAGCTGCCTCCCACTAAGTCCACACCCTTATGGCATTTAAGCACCTCAGCATGTGCCGTCTTCCTTTCCTGAGGTCTCTCAGCATAAACCATCAGCCACTCACTCCATATGGCAGCAATTTCTCTAAACTGTGCATCTGGCTGCATGATTCTTGCTGACAGCTGGTGACCCTCCACCCAGAGCCACCCCTCCCAGCACCACAAGTTAAACTCCTGCCCCAGGCTCAGGCCCAGCTGGAAGACTGCTTTGTCCACAGACCTTCCCTCACCCTCAGCCAGACTGGTCTTCTGCCTCTGATGCTAGAGCAATTTGGGGCTTCACCAAGACCATGTTTATTGGATTTACACTGTCCCCCCAAAATTCATGTCCAACTAGAACCTCAAAATGCTAATTTATTTGGAAACAGAATCTTTGCAGAGGTAATTAAGTTAAGGATCTTGTGACGAGGTCATCCTGGATTTATTGTGCATCCTAAATCCAGTGACTGGTGTCCTTATAAGAAGAGAGGGCACAGAGACAGGGAGAAGAGGGTCTTGTGAAGATGGAGTCAGAGACTGGAGTGCTGCAGCCACAAGCCAAGGACACCAGGAGCTTCCAGAGGCTGGAAGAAGCAAGGAAGGACCCTAGGATCCTCTCCTAGAGCCTTTGGGTGGAGCATGGCCCTGCCGACACCTCGATTTCGGGCTTTCAGCATCTACAACTATGACAGCATAAATTTCTATTGTTTTCAGTGACAAAGTTTGTGGTAATTTGTTATGTCAGCCCCAGGTCACTAAGACCCATGTATTACAGGTATCTGATTTCACACCTGTCCTTCAGGACAGGTACCTCTCCCTAGCTCCTGACACCTAGGGAGCTTGCAAACCGTCACACTGTACTGAGACAAAGGGGATGCTCCCAGGCTGCTCTCCGTCACTACCCACCAACACAGGGGCCCCGCAGCTGTGTCTGTGCTCCACAACATGGAGCGTGTGCCTGCCTGGCTCCGGGGATGTGCGAACTGCTGGCAGAGGTGGATGTTAAAATTCCCAACCAGCACCCCAGTTTCTCCATCCGCTTGTTATGACTTGTCTCTTAGAAATGCTCTTGGGATTCTCATAAAATTGTTCTTCTAGGAGAATTTAATATTTTCCTCCAGAAACTGTTTCTTAGCTCTTCTATGACCTGGCTCCCCAGGAGATGGGTGGCTCTGAGCACAGTTTGGAGACTGTCACACAGATGTGTCTCCATGGTTTGGAGACCGTCACACACAGATAAGAGCTCCCAAGCTCATATCTGCCTACTTTTGAGAGCAGGTGTTTTAAATCTCACTGGAGGAGCAGAGGAGGCACCTCAGGTGACCACAGAGCCTGGGGGCGGCACAGAGCTGGCAGGAGCAGATTCATTTGTGAGCAATGTTTCCCAAGATTTTCAGAGGCTGAGGTCCAGCATGGGCACATATGCGTGAGAACCAGTGGATTCAGGTTATCACTGTTAATGTGAATCTGCGTGTACCCAAGAGCAGGGAGGACCAGGAAAACTGTCATGACAAATGAATTCTGAACATTATAGAAAATGCTCAAAACTCATTTAAAAGGACATTTTAGTTGAGCACTAAGTTGAAGGAAAACTACTCTGTTCATAAGTAAACCATGTGGCAGTTTCCAAAGGCTTACCGTTATCCTCTCATAATTAATGGGTGTCCACGTCTCAATGTCTGGGAATGACTGTACCTGGATATTGTATCCTCATTGTGTTGGATTTTCATCATTATTACCTGTTGTGTATATGTCATGAATGTAGGATAACAAGTGTATTAGTCAGGATATACTATTAGCAAATAACAACAATACTTGTCCTGCATTGAGCACTTGCTCTTGAGAGACAATGCACAGTATCTTACAGACATTATTCCTTTTACTCTCCAAAACAAGTCTTGGAGGAATGTTTGCCCATTTTACAGGAGAAGAAACTGGGAGACATGTCTATGTCCTTCCCCAGTTCACATGTTGAAATCCTCACCCCCACGATGATGGTAATAGGAAGGTGAGACTTTGGGGAGATGATTGGCTTGTGAGAGCAGAGCCCCATGAATGAGATTAGCACTTGTAAGACAGGGAGCTCGTTTGACCTTTCACCATGTGAGGACACAGTGAGCCCAAGAGCTGGCCCTCACCAGGCACAGAATCTGCCTTGCCCTTGGATTTCCCAGCCTCCAGAACTGTGAGCAATACACTTCTGTTGTTTATCAGTTACCTAGTCTATAACAACGGTGCTTTGTTATAGTAGGCTGAATGGACTAAGACCTAGTGAGCCCTGGCATGGTCCTATGACTCTTTCCAGCCCAGCCCTCCAAGCTGTCAGTATAACCAGCTGAAGCTGGTGTTGACATGGAAGTTGGAGCCTTGTTGCCCTCCCGGTGATATGATGCTCCCCACTTTGGTGATAGGATGCTGGCCCATCAGCTATTTAAACTGGAAGTCTGAGCTGCCACAGGAGGAAGAGGTAAGGCAGAATTTACTCCTGAAGTGTGCTTAGCACTCAAGTGGACCAAGTCAGAGGGGTTGGCACCTGGACCTAACATGCTCCTTCCTGTTGGAGCACCCGCTTGGGGCATCAGACTCTGGTCACTGTTGCCTGCCCCATAATGTGGCTGCACAATAGGCCAATAGTAATGAGTGCCACTGCCCCAACTGTGGGGGCCTCCAAGACCACACGTACAACCTGGTTTCACTTTTTCACCCTCAGCTCCTCCTGGCTAGTGCCACCTGTTGTCCTACTATGGAGGAAAGCCACCGAGTCTCACTGTGAGATTAGGCAGAGTTTGGTTCTCACTACTCACTAGTGCAGTGGCCCTAGATATCTTATCTAATTTCTCCGAGTCATAGTATCTTCATTTTAAAATGGGGCTGTTGTGAGGATTAGACCTGACAATTTCATAAACTTCCTAACATGCATCTTGGCAGAAAACAGGGACTCAGTAAATGATGGGTTAAGGTTGCAGTTATGACTGTTTAGAGGTATTTTTCTCTGTGCCTATATTTTATTTTTCCAAGTAAACAGCAAATTCCTTAAAAGCAGGACATCCCTCAGAGCACCTCCCAGAGATTGCTTCACACAGAGTCGGATCCAATAAATAAATTCCCTAAGTCATCGTTGATGTCACTTATTTTTAAATTTGGTCATGTTTGACTTGGATTCTGTTCTCTTTTGTCCTCTGTCTTGAATCCAGGCCTGCATCTCAGAAAATCGTGTAAAAAACAACAAACGAACACAGGGATAGGACTTCAACATCTCTCATAGCCTGTGTGTGAAACTAATTATCTACACTTGTATAAAAACTCACTTGGGAGCCTCCTTAGCAAGAGCTGAACCTGGAAGGAACTCGGGGTGGAGGGAGCTGAACAGCACAACAGCTTCACATTCTGCACGGAGCCCAGCATACCTGGGCACAGTGACTCCCTGTGACATCTATGGGGAGACAGGCCAGGGGCACACTTACCCTTCCTTTAGTGGGAACTTCCTAAAACATGCAGCCCATCTTCACACGGGGGCATAACGAAGAAAGTCAAGAAACTTTATTTTCTTCCAAAAGAAGGATATGGCTTCCGACAGCCTTCTCCATTCTAGAAATTTCTAGAATGTTGTATCCAAGAGGATGTGTCTGCAGCTCTGTCTTGGAACCCTCAAATACACGAACCTATTTGTTTAGGAATTTGAAGTGAATTTTAATGGACACAGTCGTGCTGGGAAAAAGCAGAAAAGGTGGTGCTAACACCCATGGGAATCTAATACTGATTATCTTTGAAGGCTTAAGGGAATTGGCCCACAGAAAAATCAGCATACGGATCTGAAATGGAGTTAGAAAGAACTGGAAGAGGAACTATGAGAAATATTAATTAAAGTTACAAGTTTGAGACTAGTCACGGGAAGGTCAGAAATGTTTTCCTCAAGGTCATGGTTCCATTAGCAGTGACTTTAATTAAGAATAATGGGCTGGAGAACATCTACTCCTCAACCCGACATCACCATTCCAGGTGGGGAGACAGCTGCTTCAAGGTCCCGGACAGAAAGCTGATGTGATTACGGTCTGGCTTTCATATTTCTCAAGTGCCAATCACGTGCAAACACCAGAAGTTGGGGAGGAAGACACGTTATTGCTCAAGGCATTTGCTTGTGCAATTTTAATACAATTCAGTGATTATTGATCACTTAATGAAGCTATTCATGGATTTCCAGTTTCCTCTGGAGTTCTGCATTAATTTTAGACAAATAATATTCATCGAAGTACTTTTCATTCTTGCTTTGATGGAAGGTGAATATATGAAGATATTACAGAGTTTGAGCCCAATTCCAGTAGCTGGCCATGGAACATGAAGCTTTTTTTTTTTTTTTATCTTTTCGATACAGTATAGAATGTTTGCTTTAATTTGCTTTGGGAGTGGTTATTAACATAACTCAACAACATACTGATTATAATGTCAAGACTTTCTTATTCTTACCTCCACATTTGCTCAGCATACTTCCTATAATGTGACCAACGCACCTGTGATAGATTTTAGAAATGGTCACTTTCTTCCTCTACCCCTCCCTATATTCCTGACCTGTGCAGCGTGACTTTACAGATTTGTTCGATAAGAGGTAGCTCTGCTTCCCTCCTTCTTGAGTCTGGGTTGACATTGAGATTTGCTTTGGCCAGTAAAATGTGGCAGAAGAGAAGGGGTGCCCGTTCTCTTCCTTTCTCAGAAATCTGGCCAGGTGCCGTGTGAATGAGCCCTGGCTAGCCTGCTGGAGGATGAGAGACCATGTGGAGCAGAGACAAGCCACTCCAGCCAGCCCCAGCTAACCTGATCGCTGACCTAGATGCACGTGTGAACCCCGCCAAGACAAGAAGAATCAAGCAGAGAGTCCAACTCAAATTGCCAACCGTTGAACCACTAACTTCTGGGATGGGTTGTCACGCAGCAAAAGTAACTAATACAGTACCTAACAGGGCCTTTTCTGTTAATTTATCAAGAGCACCTTTATGAAAAAAATGACCCTTGTTGTAGAGTTATTATCAAACAGAGCAAAGCTTCTTCACCACTCTCAAGAAAATCATGAAGGTACTCCAACCTTTGCTTGCTATTTATACAGCCAATCCCAGCCTCTTCCTCCCTGGTCTCCTGCCTCTCACTTCTTAGTCTTCCATGCACCTAGGGATGGCCATGGGACATAAATTTAAGTTGGTCAAGGAGTCTCTCTCTCTCTGACTCTCTCTCTCTCTCTCTGTCTGCATACATGACAAGGAAAGGCCACGTGAGCACACAGCAAGAAGGTGGTCATCTGTAAGCCAGAAAAAGAGACTTTATCAGAACCTGACCAGGCTGGCACCCTGATCTTGAACTTCCAGCCCCCAGAGCTGTGAGAAAATAGATTTCTGTTGTTGGCAAAGATGAAAAAAAAGAAAACCTCTGTCTTTGGGTGGCATCTTTGGACAGCTGAATCAATACCAATCACTCCTACCACCAATTTCATATTATGTGAGGAACGTGTACTACTCCCTGTGGTTTAGTCCACTGTTCATCAGTGTCTCTGTTATTCATAGCCTAAGGCCTTCCTCCATCATGCAGGTAGATATAACTCTTCTAGAATTTGAGGTGTCTTGGGTCCCTTTGGGCACATGTGCATTTGTCTGTGGTCTGAGTGGAAGACCAACAGCTCTAAACTCTTGATAGCCCTGTAAATTCAAAGGCCACTGGCCACCCAGGTGCATGAGTGATGGGGTGGGCGAGGGGCTGGGGAGGCAAGCAGGGTGGGCATGGACCATCCTGAGCTTCCAATGAGCCTGAAATGGAGAAAAGTCTGGTCTCAACTGTGACCAGTCTAGTCTTTCCATCTCTGATGGCTCAGACTCACGTGGGTTAAGGAACTGGTCCTTCCGAGGTCATACATGTGACTCCACATTTAAAGACTCTATTGAATTTGAAACTAGCATTTTTATTTGTGCATCTTGGGGTCCAGGGTTGCAACTCTTTGAATTGTGACTAGGAGATATATCTTGTTCAGCTTTAACTGTGTCATGGAGAAGATCTGAGTTCCTTAGATGTTCTTATCAAAGGAAGACGAAAGGAAATGGGGGGAGCAGGAAGGAAGAAGAGCTGTCTGTCTGCTGTTTAATGCCACACAAAACTGAACAACAACAGTAAATAGCATTTATTGTCACCCTCTTTTTGCCAGGCAGCATCACTGAATACTTCCCATATACCGTCTTATTTAGTTCTCAGCATAACCCTGTGCTCCAGGCACTATTAACATCCCCATTTCAAAGACAAGGAACTTAAGGTTTAGAGAGATTAAGTCCCTTGCCTGAGGTTGTACAGGCCTCAGGTGGCAGAGTCAGGATGAAATGTCTAGTGCCTTCACTCTCCGTGGATTCGTGTGACAAAACCAAGTGATTTAGAACAAATGTGGATTTCTGCTAACGGTAGGGGACCTATGTACAAATAAAGGACTGTGGCTATGATCTCTTCAAAATGCAAGAGTAGTATTTTGCTGGATAACTTCGTCATTTCCCCTTTCTCCCTCTTTTGCAAGCATTTGGAGAAAACTTTGTAAACAGGACTGAAATGGTAAAGCTAATCAAATCGAAATCACACGCCCTCCCTCCCGAAGGATCATCCTGGTGTTCGCTAATGTGAATCCTTCCTGTTCACAGTTTAATACCTCATCCAAGGGCTCCACAATTACATTTCCATTACTTCCCACTGTTGATCACAGTTGGATTGCAAAAGCCAATTTACGTTGTGATTTCTGCTCTGCTAGATCTTTACCGTCTATTTTTAAATTTGTCTCACAATCCAAATGGGTGCCTCATCACAAAGTGTTGGCTCCACGATCCTGCTGGAACGTCTGCCCTGAGAAGGACCTTGTCCTCCAGCCACACCGTGTCCTCTGGACCAGGCATGAGGGCACCGGAGGACCTGTGTCCTTGAATACACCTCCAGTTCCATCTCTCTCCTCTAGGGCAATTTCTGATTAACCTTCCATTTGGGGGCATTTAAAAAACGGATTTCCTCGTGTATTCTAAAATGAAGAAAAATGATAGTGTTACCTCTGATCTGGGGTTTGTGAACCCAGATACACCCTGAGGAAGGACAATGAATTGTCCCAGCATGACTGTGTCCATTAAAATTCGCTCCATCATAGCTCTGTGGTCCTCTCAGGGGTGACCTCTGCATTGAGCTGGAGGCCAGTTTATTAGGGTTCTGGGAGAATAAGCACATTGTCCTTTGACAAGAAGAAAGGAACGTTTCAAGAACACTAACTTTGGAGATGGGTGGGCAGTCTGGGTAAACAATATTTTTATGGGCACAGTCTTAGTTCTAATAAAAGAAAGACCCAGAGTACATAAAAGAAATTATAATTATAGAGTGGATTTGACCAGAGAGGGCTAATATTTGATGAGGTTTTTTCTGATGGGAGATTTTATTATCCACCTGCCTTCCTTTCTTCCGGTTCTCTAAGGTGGCAGGCAAATAAAATACGCCTATCAGCATCGCTTTCTAATCTTCTGGTGAAGACTAAAGCTGTTTTTTTTTTTTTCAATTTGCTTTTAAAATGTTCTTTTTTATTGATGCATAATAGATGTACATAGTTTCAGGGGGGACATGTGATAATTTAATCATCCATATAATTTGTAAAGGTCAAATCAGTGTATTTGGGATATCCATCACCTTAAATATTTGTCTTTTCTTTATGTTAGAACCATTCCAATTCTTCTCTTGTAGCTATAAAAGTGTTCTTATTTTCTCCCACCTTATTTTTCTCAAATTAATTGAGCAGGGGCTTTTTGTCAGTATTAGAGAGATGTGACTTTATCCATCAGTGGTTGAACTGTCGTGTGTTCTGGTTAATTGCCGGTGAATACACGGTCTCCCAGGCCAAGAGGTTTATCAAGATGAAATACGAGAAAGCAAGTGAAGAAATACTTCAGTTCATGGACCACGAATGCCTGTGCATCAACTGCCTCCTCCGCTTTGCTGCTGTGTGGTCAGCTGGTCGTCCTTGGCATAGAGTCCGGGTCTCCAGCAAGCCCTGCCCATCTCTAGTTCTGCGGCCTCAGCTCAGACACTGGCTGGACCACTAGCTGCCAAAATCAGTCACCAACTTAATTACTTTTGTTTCCTTTGAACTCGATTCTCTTGTTTCTCATCCCTGTGGCCCTACTGTGAAAAGCACAACGCCTCTCTTTGCCCATCACTTTGAAGGTCAGAATGTTAAAAATTTGCAAGCAGCAAAGCAAACCTTTCTGCAACATTGTAAGAAGAGCCTAGGGCGCCCCCTGTGGGACCTTGACCCTGTTTGTCCCTTTTAGGGTCATGAGGAGCCCTATGGAACCTGGAAAAGGTCCTTCTTTCCACTTATCAGGAGCAGGAGAGGATGGCCTAATCCTGATGAAGCTGGAAGGGATTTAGGGTTGGAAACTGCTCATGGCTTAAGTGTTATTTCTAGAATGTTCCTTACTCATTAAGGAACAGCTTTTTTTTGAGCAGGTGATGTCTCATGGCTCGTCAAACAGAAAGGATGGTGGAGGGTGAGAATGGGTGTTAATGCAACCAGAGGGGCCGCTCTGTGAGGAGTATGAAGATGACCAGATGACCAGATCTGGGACGCCAGGGTAACCTGCCCCCCCCCCTCAGCCTTGTGCTACACAGGCAGACACAACAGAATAATTCAAAGCCATCACTTCCCGGGCACATCTATTCCAGAGTGAAACGTGTGGTTAATGAGCAAGAGCTCTCAAGCCTCCGATGCTTACTAAGTGCCAGGCTGTCTACCAAAAGTGTGATTGGCATGATCTCTTTTGGCCTCAGCAAGAACCATGCAAGAGAATTAGCTGCTGGTGCCAAGGCAACCTGAGCAGTTTGCCCAAGGTGTGCAAGTGGGAAGTTCAGGAGCTGGGGTTAAAATCAGGCTAGTCTGATTTCAGAGCTCAAAGTCTTAAACACGTTGCCACACAGCTTAGGCAAGGCCTGGTGCCCAACTCTCCATTTGAAGTGGAAGTTTGCTTGAAGTAAGTTAATGCCACATTCCTGTACCATAAATGGGAGGCAAGAAATTACACATGCATGAAGAAAGTAAAGCATAATCCATCCATTTAAAAAAATACTATATAGTTTAGTGTATTGTTTTTCAAACTTTTTAAATAATACTTCATAGGAAGAAATGCATTTTTCATTGTGACTCAGTGGACACACTCACATATATGTGTGTGTGTGCAGGTGTGTGTGCGTGGACCCAAACCAAAAGTTTCATGGAACAGTTCTTTCTTCCTTGTCATGTACTCTGCACTGAAAGACTTTCTGTTCTACTTTTCTCTATTTCATTTTTAAAATTCTAGCTAGATTTATTTCATCACATTCATTTCATATCACAGTCTGTTGGTTGTGACCCTTAATCATAGACACTGGTTAATGGGGGCCATGTCTCTGGGCCAGACTGTCTGAATTGGGAGCCCAGATCTACTTAGCTGTTTGACCTTGGGATAATGCTTTAACCCCTGTGCCTCAGTTTCCTCATCTATAAGATGGGCATAATAAAATTAATACCAACTCTAAGAGTCATTATATCAACTAGGTAAAATAATGTATATGAAGTGCTTGAACCAAAGACTGGCAAAAGTAAAGACCTTATTTATGTTAGTTATTATTTCCTTATTTTTACAAATGACTTTTCAACAATGTGTTTATTTTGTTAGGTGGGGCACCCACATCTGCTGTATCATAACGTTCTAGAAAATTAAGGCCATGTGCATCTGTGGGAAGGAAGCCATTCTGGCTGTGGATGAGTTCGAGGTCTGGGTAACCATCATGTAAAACCCTACTTTTCTAGCACTTAGGGGCAGATATGGATGATGTGAAGCAGCCAACAGAAAAACTAAAACTCCAAGTTTAGAGTATGTTCAAAACACAGATATGAGGCCATCGCGGGGAGGTTAAAGTATACTTAGTCTAAACTCTGTGCAAGGGAGTTGGGGAAGCATTTAACACATTTTAGAAAAATTTCCATCTAGATAATAAATGAAACCAAAGTGTAGGCACAGTTAGGGGTGAACTTCTGTTTTCCAAAACACTGATTTGTGTGGAGGTGTCTTCCTCAAGACACCTACGGGAAATGCAAAGTTGCTTCATGGGAACTTTTCTGATTATTTACAATTTTTACAGCAGGAGGTGCTGGGGTGAGGAAAATTAGGACACGGAGAGGCTAAATCAGCCTTCAAGGCAGGTTTTCCCTTTTAATAAGAACAAGGGAGTTTCCTTGGGTAAAGCCCTGAGGAAGGTGAGAATGCCACATGAAATAGCCACAATGTTCTGGGGCTTAAAAAAGAAAAGAAAGAAAAACTTTCTTTAGGGCCTAAATCATCTCTTTGGGGGGGGGGGTATTATTTTATTGTGCCCATTTTATAGATGAGGAAACTGAGGCACGAGGGGTTAAGGAAATTTCTTTAGGCATGATCTTAGGCATTTACCCTCTGGAATTTCTCCTGATTTTGATGTAATACGATATAGTCTGTGCTTTGCACTTAAGATGTAGAAAAACAATGATAGATTCTAGGGGGAAGAGCCCCATAGGAAGACCTGGAATCTGCCAGGACAGAACGGTGCTATGGTTGGCCACTGTGCTTTGGAGGCAGTTTGCTCTTGGAGAGTGGGGTTTATTTTTGCCTTAACCCAAGGCTGCATCTAGCCCTTCCTTTGTGCCCTTTTTTATGGCACTGCCTAGAGGGGAAAGGCTAGGACGCTGCCAAGATGGATGAGCGAACCTGATGTCATTTGTTCTCGGCTGGCTCAATGGCCTTCGCTCTGCCTTTTCTTAGGAGCTCAGTGTGTTGGACGCAAAGCAAAATTAGAGTGATATTAAAATAGATGACTCCATGAAAATGGAGTCACCCTGTGAACCCAAAATCACAATTGGCTTCGGTTTGAAAGAGGCAAAGTGGCTGGCTATTTTGGAAGCCTAAGGTGGCAGGTTCTAGGCCAATAACCTGACCTTAAAGGCCCCAGACAGGTCGAAACTTGGTTGCATTTGCAAGTATTTGGGTCTGGTTTACTTTCCAGCCTCAGCTTTGTCCGACACAGAATAAAGCACTTGGAGGAGACTTGTGAGGTCCCTCCTGGTTCTCCATTGACGCTCACGGTGGCCGAATGGGAACCTCCCCTCACTGGGCCTCAACTAGGCCTCTTCAGAGACTGCCTTCCAAGCTGTGGGCTGGAGTCCCTGTGTGCCTATGCCATTTGTCTGGACGTTTGTAGTAGCCTGTCTGGGTTTTCCTCTGTGCTGTTCTGTAGTTACCATGCACAAGGATTTGATGTGAGTTAAATACAATGAAACAAAGACGATTCTTGTGTAACCATGACAGTCCGTAAAACCCGCTGTCTGGAGTGAACGGGATGACAGAATACTAAATTTTACAGGCTCTAATTTGTATGGTTGCATTTCTATGCCAGAATTATAACAATAAAGGCAAGATGGCGACACTATCGACTCACTACCAACAGATATTTTCCCACTTGTTTTTTCCCTACCAGTCTACCACCCACAACGGAGGTAAGTGCCAGACACCCACTCCTCACATCTCCCTCGCAACTCGGGGTTGGCTGTGGCTTCCGATCCTGAGGGGACGTCAGCAGATGAAGTGGGCAGAGAGAAAGTGAGAGAAGAGCCTCTTCCTGCTCCATCCTGCCTTTGGGCCTGGTTGAGGCAAGATACGAGGTGTGGAGCCTTCCTACCTCCACGGGGGGAAGAGTAAGGGAAGAAACAAAGGGAAATGGGACCACCACAGCCCTGAGAATCTGGGGCTGCTGACCTGGGCAGGTCACCTTTGGGCTCCCTGTAGGTGACATTTATCAACAACCCCCCAGTATTCCAGTCATTTTAGTCAGACGTTCTTCCATTTGCAGTTTAGAGCTTCCTAATTAACAACCTACAGTAAACTTAGGAAGTAACTACTCCATACTGGGCATGTTGCTAAGGGCTCCCTGTTATATCGTTCTAATTATACCACAATCCCAGAAAGTACATTGATTGCTAGTCCTGTTTTACAGATGAAGACATTGCAGCTTAGAGCTGGGAAGTGTTAGTAACTGGCCTTCGAACGCATGGCTGGTGAGGGGTCGAGGTGGGATTTGAGCCTGTGTTTCGAACCCCTCACTCTGTGCCTGGGGCACGGGTGGGCTCTGAAGAGGCCTAGAGAAGGCTCTGTCTGTGCCTTGACTCCTCCTCCCCAGTGGCCGCACACCCTGTGGGTTCACCCCTAGTAGCTCCTCCCGGACCCTTTTATGGGATCTGTGTACCTGTGTGTGGCTAAGCCATGCTGCTGCCCCAAGAGAAATAAAACATACGTCCACACAAAAACCTGTACACGAATGTCTACAGCAGCATTATTCACAACAGCCAGAGGGTGGAAACAACCCAAGTGTACGTCAACTGATGAGTGGATAAGCAAAATGTGTTCTCTCCATATGGAATGTTATTCAGCCATGAAAGGAATGGAGTGCGAATACACGCTACAACACAGGTGAACCTTGAAAACATCCAGTGTAAGAAGCCAGACTCAAAAGGCCATGTATTACATGGTCCACTCTGAATAGGGCATCGATTGAGACCGAGAGTAGATTAGCGGTTGCTTAGGGCAGGGTGGGCGGGTGACAGCTAAGAAGTACAGGGCTCCTTTCAGAGGTGATAAAAATGTTCTAAAATTGACATCGGTGATGGTTGCACATATCTGTGAATAAACCAAAACCACTGAATTGTACACTTTAAATGGGTAAATTGTATGGCGCGTGAATTATACCTCGATAAGGATGTTTTAAAAAATCACAGCGCTGTCTAGGAGGGCAGCGCCTTAGCCAGTCACTCAGCATAGCTGAACTTGGGCTCCGGCAGCTGTGAGGAGGGAGGAGGTTGGGAGAAGCCGGAGAAGGAGACGCTGGAGGAGATGAGAGGGAGGGATGGGAGAGGATGAGTCCCTTTCCTTCTTTCACCCCCTTGAGAAAGGTGAGTCCCCTCTATGCAGTAATTATGCACCAGTACAGGCAACAGCAAGTTCTGTTCCAGGGGGAAGAAATACTGCCTCAGCTAACTGCAGTTTAGATCACAAACTTTGGAGAAATCAAATATTTCCATTTTATAGAAAAGAACAATCACCCAGGAAATACCTACTCAAATCTTTGCTGCAAGTTCTTTCAAAAAGTTTGATTTTTCTGAAATGTCTATTCAACGTCCTGTATGACACTTGGAACCGTCGCTGATTATCCTTGACTTATATTTTTAAAAATACGGTTTGGTTTGAGCATCTTCTCAGATGTCCTAATTTCAAGGGTGCGCTTTTATAGTAGATTTGCCTCCCTTGTTATTTTTCCTGTGGAATCCATTTTAAAGTTACCATCTTATGAATTTTTCTCCAAAAATTCCTATGAAAATGAGGTTTTTAGTAAGAGAACTGCCCAAATACCTCTATCTGTTAAATCTCGGACTCCTCACAGCCCTATGAAAGCACCAAGAGCTGCAGACAAATTTATCGCAGGCATTTGTAAGAAGCGACTCATTCCACAGCTATAATTCTCAGCTAAAGTCCTAGAAGAAGCTGGAAATGGAGGATTTACTAAGAGCAAAAGGAAGACTCTACTGGATCAAACTGTGCCTGATTTCCTTGGAATAGAGACTTCTTCGGGGGTAGCTGGGCAGTGGTTGAGCTGGTTGTTGGAACTTTATCCCGAAAACTGAAACAAAACCTCTGAAAATAAGTTTATCTGATAGTTATAACTAAACTCCTGTTCTTAGAAAATAAGCAGGAATTAAGTGTTGATTAATTTGCATCTGGGCAATTTTTCTGGCAGAAATCCATGTTAGTACAAGAAAATCACCTTCATTTTACACACAGAACTTATCAGCAAGGTCATAGAGGGTCAGTTCTGCAAAAATAGGCTGGGGCTTTATTTCCTTAAGGGCCTCTGCAAACACTTGATGTTCACGTCACTCTCTGCCAAGGCACATCCTGATTGCCGTCTTCCCAGTCGTTTTGTCCTCTTTGGCTGTGAATGGGTTCACCGTGGCTAAATCGTCATTATCGATGATGTCCCCCACGCTGGGGTGGGAGAGATCCCCAGTGCACGACCATGACTTTGTGAAATGCTGTATCTGGGTTGAGGAGGGTGAGGAAGAGAGATGTTGGTGATAACGGGGGAGCTGTGTTTCTGGGTAAACTCACTGTTAGAAGTGATCAGTTCACAGGGAGTATCGTTTTCGATAACTTTTACTTTTTTACTTAACTTCCCAGAATCAGGTGATTTCCCTGGATATCACCCAGATATCTGAACCCAACCCTTGGGCTGAGTCTCCTGGGTATCTTGGATCAAAGTACACTTGCATTTTGCCCAAGTGATCTTGCAAATAGCCCCAAGTTTTGCCTTCATTTATTGTTTATGGTTTGATACCAAATGAACATTTCGGAGCATCCACTCCATGCAAAGCGCTAAGGCGCCAGCAGGGATTCTGCAGAGGCCCCTCCACAGCCTTCTCTCCTGGATGCTGTCTGGAGAGCTCCACCCCACTCAGAGGCAAGCCTGGCTGTCCTGACCTCCTTGTGACCTCAGCTCTTTTCACATAACTCACTTGTCCCTGGCTACTGCAGTTGCATGTGCCAGGCTCCCTCCACCCGACTGTCCCAGGCAGCCCAAGGGTAGGGCCTCGCCATCCCCCTGGGTCTCCAATTCTTGCCCTTTTCTTACCCCTGACGTGGAGGCTCAGGGATCCTTTACCTGATGCGAAGCAGGGTGGTGAGGGTGAAAGAGATAACAACATATCACAACTGACATTTCTTTCTAAGAGCCCCTTCCCATGAATTATCTCAAAACTATTCTCCCCAGACACCATTTGTGGCAGGTCTGGATGATCTTGTCCTCAAAATGGGTTAATAGGAGCTAGGGTAACTATGCTCAGAGCAGGTGTGATTTGCCTGAAGTTATACAGCTGGTGAGTGGTGAAGCTGGCGTTGATGCCAAATTCTTAGTTCTTTCCACAGAAACAGGGCACGTTTAGGGCTTTGACATCACCACCTTTCAGGAACTGTCGCTGTCTCTGGTGGGGAGGGTAAACCGTGGCAGTGACTAAGGAGCCAGGTGTCCTCCCGTCATTTACTCACCCTGTGCTCCTTTCTCAGTGTTCTCCCTGGGCAGGAAGCACTTTTTGTGGAGGGACATGTTCCCAAATTCCCCAGTGTCTGGGTCTGGGAGACAGTGATAGACTGAATAGCGTCCTCCCAAAGATGTCCACTTCTCAATCGCTGGGACCCGTGGATATGTTGCCAAGGACTTGCAGAGGGGGAAGCAGGAGGGTCAGGAAAAGACAAAGGTGATGTCATGACAGAAGCAGAGAGAGATGGGAAGATGCCACCTTGCCGGCTGTGAAGATGAAGGACCAGACCAGAGCCAAGGGACATAGGCCACCTCTAGAAGCTAGAAAAGGCAGGAAAACAGATTCCTCCTTAGAAACTTCAGAGGGAGCTAGGACGGGCCAACCCACTGTAGCCTTCTAACCACAAAATTTATACAAGGGAGGAAATTTACGTTAGTTTTCTAATGCTGCTGTAACAAATTATCGCAAACCTAGTGGCTTAAAAACGATACAAATTTAGATGATTTGTAGCCATCCTCGTGGAAAAGAGCTTTTTAAACATCACATGAGACGGCGGTAAATGAGACCTGCTGGGAAACAAATCAACAGGGAGCAGAGGTGTCTGCAGTGGGCAAGGAATCTGTTCAGCACTGCGGTGATAAGACGCGGCGGTGCGGACGCCAGAATCTCCACCAGGGACCAGTGGCATCTTCGGCCCTGAGCATGCGCACTCAGAACCTCCTCTTCTGCCTCGTTTTACCCACCAGTCTCGGCAGGGCTGCCAGCTTATCAGACCTGGGATGGATTTCGAAGACCTTCTGAAGACGGTAAGTTTCAAATAGTTGACGTTCTCAGCTCATTGCTGTCAAGGCACGGGGAGCTGGTTAAACTCCAAGCTTTTGATAACGATATTGAAAATTACGTTTTTCTCTCTAGGGCCAGTTGGAAGAGCAGCGATGTGGTGGGGAGTGAAAAATCCACCCATCACCTCGTCAGAGACTGTTCTACCCCACTGGCCGCAGAACAGCAGAGGAGGCCACGAAGCTTAATTTCCCATTGTGGTGTCTGCCTTTGGGGACAGTTCCGGCTGGAAATATGTGACCTTGAAGCCATACTTCCCATGACACAGCGTCTGAGTGACCTCGGAAAGTACTGAGTAGAACAAGACATCATTCCCTGTAGCGATGAGCCCATGATGATGCTGGGGCCGGAGGCGGGGAGGAGATGCATGGGTTACACTGAGCCTGCCAGAATCGTAATTGCAGCATTTGTCATGATTCCTGCCACTCTCATTGGGTTAAGAATCTCTTCTTAGGACAGTGGTGGGCAGTATTTCATCGTGGGAATTTGCTTTTCAAGGTGATTTTGTAGCAGACTTCACCACTGTGGCTGATGATTCTGCCCTCACGATGGCAGAGAAGGACCCCCACCCCTCCCACGTTGTCCACGGTGGACCACAGACCAGAAGGTCAGGCAACGAGGAAGTGGTATCCTGTTTGCTTCAAATTAAAATGAACAGATGGCATCACTTTCCACGTGAGGAAATAACAATGTTTTACCTGCGTCAATTTCTTTCCTGGCATGATTCCGCCTGCGCTGGGCTCACCTTTGGCTCTGTCCTCGCCATCTAACTCTTGACTTCCAGGGGGCCAGGACCACAGAGGATGGAGGGGAGTCCTCACAGAGTGGGGTCCTTGGCGGGTAAAACCCTTGCTAACATTGCCAGCCCTTTGCTTCTTTCCAAGTGCCCCTCTTTGAATTTTATTTCTGAGCTCAAAATCTGTGTGAACAAAAATGCTCTGCCCACAGCGAAAAAATGGGCAAAGGATTTGAATAGATATTTCTCCAAAGGAGATATAAAATTCCCCATGAGCACCTGAAAAGATGCATCATTAGTCACTAGGGAAATGCAAATCAAAACCACTTTGAAACCCACTAGGATGATGCTAATAAAAAAGACAGATAATAACAAGTGTTGGCAAGGATGTGAGGAAATTGGAACATTCATTCATTATTTGTAGGATTGTAAAACGGTGCAGCTGCTATGGAAAACAAGTTGACAGCTCGTCAAATGTCAAACATAGAGTTACCATATGATCCAGCAGTTCCACACCTAGGTGAGGAGCCCCCAAATTGAAAACCTGTGTCCACAGAAATACTACCACATGAATATTCATAGCAGCATTATTCGTGACAGCTAAAAGTGGAAACTACTAAATGCCCATCAGTTGATGAAGGGATAAATATAACGTGGTAATGGAATATTATTTAGCTATAAAAAGGAATGAACATGGACGAACCTTAAAAACATTGCACTACATAAAAGGAGCTAGACACAAGAGGCCATATATTGTCCAATTCCATTTATATGAAATATTCAGAACAGGAAATCCAGAGAGACAGAAAGATTAGTGATTGCCAGGGAAGGGGGATGCGAGTGACTGCTAATAGATACAGAGTTTCTTCTTGGGGTGATGGAAATGTTTTGGAATTACATTGTGGTGAAGGTTGCACAACTTTGTAACATACTAAAAAACCACTGAATTGCACAGTTTAAAGGTGTGAACGTTATGGTATGTAAAGTTTATTTTGATAAACAAAATATGAGAAAAATAGCACCTCTAGGGAGTAATACTGGGGTTGCAAGAGGGTCCTATTCTTCTGCCTGAATTTTAAAATTGTATTATTTTAATAAAGATGATGATGATAAAAGGAAAAAAACATGCTGTGCCAATCTTGGATGCCACCTCCTTCGCCTTTGGCAGTTGGTGGCGAATATCACCTCCTGAGAACCAGGGGCAAGGGTCTCTTGCTGCCCTTTGTGTCCTGAATCTTACCCGTTTGTTCTCCGAGCGTGTCTTGCTGGCCATGAGCCCTCCTGGGGGCCTCAGTCACTGCTATATTCTCTTGTTGTTGGATGAATTTTGTCTCCAAAAAGATGTTTAAGTTCTAACCCCCAGTGTCTGTGAATGTGACTTCGTTTGGAAATAAGGACTTTGCAGAAATAATCAAATTAAGATGAGACCATACTAGATTAAGGTGGGCCCTAATCCAATGACCCCCGGTGTCCTTATAAGGAGAGGCAAATTTGTACACAGCGACACGCGCAAAGGGAAGCCGATGTGAAGACACACAGGGAGAAGGCTGTGTGCTGACGAGGCAGAGACTGGAGTGACGCGCCCACAAACCAAGGGACACCAAGAATTGCCAGTGGCCACCAGAAGCTGGAAGAGGCAGAGACATCTCCCCCGACTACAGACCTCAGAGGGAATAGGGCCCTGCCAAACCGTGATCACAAACTTCTTGCCTCCAGAACTGCAAGTGGGTTTCTGCTGTTTTAAGCCACCTACTTTGTGATAATTTGTCGCGGCAGCCCTGGGAAACTATTAATAATATGCCTCCCAGCCCCCAGCGTGGGATCTGGCACACCGGGGCCAAAACGTGTTTGCTGAGTGAATGAATCCTCTGCTTCTACAAGACCTGAGTTGGCTGAGATGGGAAGAAGCCCCACATTAGCCCCTGCTTTTATGTCCAGAGAAAGATGACCTGGTCTGCTCCAAGTAGGTAGCAGACTGGGGGACTTAGAAGTCACTGCAGCTCTTTTGACTCTGAGGTAATGAAAGAAGACAGAAAAGAGAAATGAGTTTCACTGAGAGGCTACTATGAATCGGGCACCGTGTACGTGTTCTAATTTAATTCTCTCGACAGCCCTACGTGATAAGCCTTCGTATCACATTTCTGCAAATTAGGCAATTGACATGAAAACAGAGATTAGGTCCCATGTCCAAGGTCACTTAGTAAATGGCAAAGCCTGAATTCCACGCCAGGTCTTTATGATGCTAAGGTCTTTCCTCCCGCATCTTGCTCAGGGGCTCTACTGACCAGACAGCTTTCAAACTTCAGGAGGTCCTTTCAAGTTTATCTGGCAAACGCTCAGGATCTACTAACCTTGCAAATGCAAGTCATGAATGAAAAATTCAGGATCCCCATTTCTTACTCATTGACCATAATACTTTTGATCTAAATTCACTAATATGAAATTTTTCTATGATCAATAGAATATAGATAATATTTTAATATGTGCAGTGTGGTTTTTCCCCTTTAGAAAGAAATAAATTGATAAGATGAATAATACAACCAATCAATGAAACACGAATAGCTACACCTTAAACTTGCCTAAGGGGTTTTTGCATTCAGTTTTTTCAGGTGAAATGGCTGACAAATATTTCTGTAAAGACAGAAGATATTTAAAGATTATATTGCTTTATTATTTTGGGAGTGATAAATGGAAATCACTTTTAATAGGTTATACGAAATGTTTTCTTTCTCAGCATAATTTCATTTAAAATATTTTGTAACAATTTAGAAAGATTATTTTCCAATTTCCTCCTCTATTTTCTCAGGAAGTTGTTATGAGGCTTGTCTCATTTTTGAAGCTGTTAACCTGTCTGTGCACTTGGGGACTGCTTTTAACATCTGACGAACCACATTTACCCCACATGTCTGGAACATTGAGTGTAGTTCAACTGATGTTATCTAATCTTTGGGAAAATTATTTTTATTAGAACAATCACTGATTTGGTTGGGGATGATTTACTCCAGTTTCCCATGGCCTTGAGAAATATGAACAGAAAACTACATGCCATAATTAAATCAATGCATTTAAAAGAAGTGCAAATGGTTTAGTCCTGGAATGAGTTTCTCAAACCTAAAAGTCTTGTACTTTCTGAAGGTCAAAGATTGTGGGAGATGGCAGTTGCTCTGCATTTAAGAATACAGTCATGAGCCGCATAACCACGTTTCAGTCAATGATGGACCCCGTATAGAACAATGGTCGCATAAGATTATAATATAGTATTTTTACTGTACTTTTTCTATGTTTAGATATGCTTAGATAACCAAATACCATTGTGTTATTATACAATTACCTACAGTATTCAGTACAGTAACATGCTGACAGGTTTGTAGCCTCGCAGCAATAAGCTACACCTTACAGCCTACGTTTGTAGTGGACTATACCACCTAGGTTTGTGCAAGTACACTCTATGATGTTTGCACAACGACAAAATCTCTTAACAAGGGATGCATTTCTCCGAACATCTCCCTGTCCTTAGCGATGTGTGACTGTGTACCCATCAGATTCAGCATGCTTTGGTTCTGAGAGCCAGAGCCACATGAGAGAACTGGTTGTGTCTTGGGGCCTCCTTTCTGGCTAACAAGTAGCTGGGGCAGCTTCAGTTCACCCCAGACCCCACGTGGCCTCGAGGCCAATCAGGAACCACGCCTGCCTCGTCAGAGCCTGCACCTCCAGGTAACGGCAGGGTCTGGGAACCAGCCAGATATCCAGGGTTTGGGTCAGGGGTGAGCATGCCCTGGAGTGACATGCAGGGGATGTTGGCAGAGGCCACCTCATGGGATGCTGTCAGCCATTTAGGGACAAATCGTGGCTCTCTTTTCTGGAAAAATCTTTTCTCTGCAGAACTCAAGGTAGCCACACATTTTGCTGTATAGTAAGATTAGCATAACTTGCTTGAATTCTTCCACGAATTGAGTAATAAGCAGCAACCTGCTAGTGAGATAACCTCTGAATACATTTTAACAGAGTGTCTGCTGAGATCTGTGGAGTTCACCCTATTGCAGGGCACGGGAGCAAGATGTTAGAAGTGTTAATCATAACGTTGTGCACGACCTCGGATGGGCTCGTTCTTTTGGTCAAAGGCTATCAAGTTAGCTTTACTGTATTATTCTGAGGATGGAGCTAAAGGGCCATAATCTGTCTTAAATAAAAGCCACAGGCAAGAATAACAACTAAAGGTTAGATAGACTGTTGAAAACTTGAACAGAAAATCTTAGTAAGCATTTCACCACCTCATTTTAGAGATACAAGGAAATTCATGAATCATTCATTTGATGAGATTATGCCAGACCCTGAGTGCACTTTAAGAAGAGACAACAGCTAATCCATTAATAATGCAATTGACTTTTCCTTGTGTTAAAAATCAAATTTAATAACATTGTCCTGCTTCGTGCCCTAGAGATCTGAGATGTTAGAACAGAAAGATTAGTTTTCAAGGGCTAAGAGTTTCCATTCTCCAAAATCTCGTTGACCGAGGCTGGAGGTGTGAGCACGCAGAGAGAGAAACCACTGACTCCCAGGACAAAAGGGCCAGACGCACAGCGGGGATGGACCTCGAGCCTCTGCGCCCTCCTGCACTGGCTCTCGCAGATGGTCTTGACTTCTCTCTGTCTCTGTCTCTGTCACTTCTCTGTCCATCTCTCTGTTTTAAGAAGATAACATTATTCTTAAAAAGGAAATTTGCTATAATTTTTTCTGATTATAAAAATAATGCAAGCTCATTTGGAAAATTCAAACAATGCAGAAAAAAATGTAAAGTGAAAACCTTGGTATATCTAGGATATTCATTTAACTCTATTTCCTCTTCCTGTGGGGAGCTGGCTCTACGGCTACCCAGGCTTCTCTTGTAGTTAAGTAGGCTACGAGGACGGTACGTGAGCTGCTTCCGGGTCTGACTCATTCAAAGCCTTCCTTGTGATACTGCATAGTCTTCCTCTCTGCCCCTGTCAGACTGGAATGGGGCAGTCCCCCAAAGCTACCTTGGAGTCCACACATCGGAGATGGCAAAGCACAAAATGGCAGAAGCCTAAATTCACTGTGCAACAGGCCGCTCCACATCGGACTTCGCAGGAATGAGAAATAAGCTTCCCTTGTAGTGGATCATTACATGTCTGGGTTTATTTCCCAGGGCAGCATGGCCTATCCTACCTGACTAGTGTAGTATCTCACCACCAGCGATAAAAATGCAACATTTTAGTGAATGTAGGTCCAGATCTCTTTATGAATAACACCTATGTGCATGCACACACACACACACCCCAATTTTTTTCAAATAAGATCATACCATACATGATACCCTTTTCACTTAACTATATCTATAACTAAATCTTTCCATATATTGTGCTCATATCACCCGTATAAAGGGTTTTATGCTATTCCATTGAATGATTATACTGTCGTTAAATGTATTAATCTTTCAATGATGAAAATTTAATCAGTTTTGATTTTTCATTATTATAAACAACCTTGGGATTAATAACATTGCACATACCTCTTTGCACACTTGTTCAGTTATAGCTTTAGAATAAAATGCCAGAAGGGGAATTGTAAGAGCAAGGTTTGATCCATATTCCTAAGCTGTTCTCCAAAAAGATTATGACAATCCACTTGTCAACTAATAGTTGATGCAAAGTATCTGTTTTTGACACCCTCATGCACCTGGTGTTGTCAAACTTTAGGATCTTGGCCCATTTAATAGGCTTGTTTGAATAAGAGCTCACAGCAGTGATTTCATTGATATTTTTCTATTACTTTTGATATTGACTTTCTTTTCACATGTCTATTGACCATTGATCATTTGTGTTTCCTCTTCTGTGAGTGATTTTTTGGTATCTTTCACCAATTCTTCTATTGGGAGTGTGATACTGTGATTTATAATAAGATGTATATGCTATATTTGGTCTTTGTCTCTGGTTGCTGACACAGAGCTTAAACTCTGGTAATTTCCTGAGCAATACGGGGGCTAGGTGCATTTTTTGTTCTAATATTGGGTCTTTAACTCCAGTTGCTGGCACAGAGCTCCTAATCCTTGGGATTTCCTGGATAACAGGAGAGCTTTTTGCTCTAACGAGGCGACTCTTGGTGGATACCTGGATAGGGGCTGGTCAGCAGAGAAGATCAAACCAGGATTAGAAGTTGGCAAGTTCAGCCCCTCCCCACCCACCCTCCCCATGGAGAGGGGCTGGAAACAGAGTTAATAATCAACTGTGCCTATGTGTCTATGTTAGGAAGCCACCATAAAAAGCCTGAACTACGGGAGCTTCTGTTGATGAACAAGAGCACTTCCACGTGCCAGGGGGGGGGTGCACCCCAGCGCCACGGGGCAGGAGCTCCACTCTTGTGATCCTCCTGGGCTTTGATGTGTGTATCTCCTCGTCTGGCTGTTCATTTGCACACTTTATGGTATTCTTTATAATAAATGGTAAACTTCAGTGCTTTCCTGAGTCCTGTGAGCCATTCTAGCAAATTTTCAAAGCCAAGGAGGGGGTCGGGGGATTTACAGCCAGTTGGGCAGAGGTCTGGGAGGGTGGCAGGGACTTGCAACTGACACCTGAAGTGGGGGCAGTCTGTCTTGTGGGATCGAGGCCCTGACTTGTGGGCGCCGATGTTAACTCCTGGTAGACAGTGTCAGAGCTGCATTCAGTGGTAGGACACCCAGCTGCTGTTGGAGGGTGTGGGGAAAACCTGCACACCTGCTGCCAGAAGTGTTCTGTACGAGGGTGTAGAAAACCATGCTTTTCCAGAGGGAGTCTGTCTGGTTCATACTCACTTGCAAGAGCTTGTCCTCTCCTCATATTTGTGGGATATGGTTTTTTTTTTTTTTTTTTGCCAGTGGAATGTGCTTGTAAAATTGACATGACTACCAAACACCAAAATTTAAATGATCTTTAAAGGGCTTAGGGGAGCATCTTCTTAACCTTAGACACATCAGAAAGCAACAAATTCTGTAGCAGTTTCATGGTTAATATAGCAATGCACAGCTAGGGAAGACAGAGAGGTGCTTTTGCAACGAGAGGGGAGACGTGGGGAAACTAGACAAGAGACACAACATTGGCAAAACATTTTGCAAACGTAAAGGCATCCCACAAGGATAAATTGCAACACTGCTGACTTGGCGAGATGCTTAAATGGCAGTGCTGTTGACGTTTCCCAGGTGGAGAGCAGGGGCTAGTCTCATACACTGGAAGAGCTGAGCTACTGCAGGAACTTGGCCAATCTGGGGTCGCTCCAACCCCGAGAAATTAGAAACAATGTAAAATAAGGTTATGAATTATAAGTAAAAATGCTTTGGCCACACCAAACTTTCTGATAAAATCACATCAAGGCCTGTCACTCTAACTCTAGCGTGTGAGGAATCCTCTGGGCTAGAGCTGCTCCCTGAGCCCTGGCACCCGCAGCAGTGCCCGGGAGTCACAGCCTGGTACTACTCTTAGAGCTGAGAGTGCAGAGAGGGGCAAGGCATTACTGAGTCCCACAGAGTCAATATTTCCTAGCAAATGGTTAGCTGGGAAAAGAAATAGAAAGGTGTCCATCTAACCTGGCACTGGGGCTGGGAATTTAACTGAGGGGTCATCTTACTCTGTCATTAAGACACGGTGTAACCATTGGGGAGGTGCTGGCTTCCTGCAGTGTGATCACCAGACCTTGTGGGCACAAGCGCCACAGCGGTAGGGCTAGGTCTCCAGAGGGGAGCTCTGGGGACTCGGTGCTCCCAGGGAAGTCAAGGAAACTTGGTGCTGCAGGCAGATCATCTAATCCAATCCACTTTGCCTTAGACAAGGTGGTCTATAGCAGTGGCCCCCAACCTTTTGGGCCCCAGGGACCGGTTTTATGGAAGACAATTTTGCCATGGACCAAGGGCAGAGGATGGTTTTGGGATGATTCAAGTGCAATACATTTATTGTGCACTTTATTTCTGTTCTTCTTATTATTTCCATATATTGTAATATATAATGAGATGATTATACAAATCACCATAATGCAGAATCAGTGGGAGCCCTGAGCTTGTTTTCCTGCAACGAGACAGGCCCATCTAGGGGTGATGGGAGACAGTGACTGATCCGACAGGAGGTGGAGTGATGGTGGAGCGGCTGTAAATACAGATGAAGCTTCACTTGCTCACCTGTCACTCACCTCCTGCTGTGTGGCTTAGTTTCTAACGGGCCTGGATCTGGGGTTGGGGACCGTAGGTCTATAAAACAGTGCTGGTGGAGCATACAGAACCCCTTGACTATGTCAGGTGAGTAGGATGGAGGCCCAGACCCCGGGGATCTTACAGTTTCCTGCAGCCGTTCCCCTTTGGGAGGCTGATAAAGGCTTCGAGCCCTGGACTTTAGCCTTGACTGTACATAAACAAACAGGAGGGCACCCAGTGTTTTGGGATATTTCGGGCGTCTCCCAGAGGCCAGGTGACTACCCCTGTGTGTGGCGTGGGAGGCAGTGATGAGACTCCAACAGGAGCAAAAGCTGCGCCTTCTGAAGCGGAGTGGGGAGGTGGGTGCCTTGGTGACCACAGGCTCTGCTCCCTGAACACCCACCTCCAGCCCCCATCTTCAGCTTCCTCATTTGAGGTGGCCACAGGAAAAGGTGGTGGCCATACTGGCCTTTGGAGGGGGCCCAGCTCTGGGCAGAGGCTGAGCCCAGCACAGCACTGGCTTCCCCACCTGGCTCTGCAGTCCTGGTGGGTATCGGATTATCCAGGGCTGGGGAGCCCAGTGCCAGCCTTCTCTGGAGCACCGTTAGTGGCCCTCAGCTCTGTGGTGAGTGCTGTGGTCTGAGGATACATTGGAGCAGCAGTCCCCAACCATTTGGCACTGGGGATTGGTATTGTGGCCTGGGGTTTGGGGACTGCAGCATTAGAGTCCTTGTGGTTCAGAAGGGCCAGCTTAGACTCCAGTTTCAGCTTGAAAATCCCTAGCAGGGAATTGGGAAGAAGTTATCACAAAGGCTTGGGGGTGCTTATAGCATTGCTTGTCTATAAAATTAATAAGTTCCCAGTCCATGCCTGTGTTGCTATTATTACATGTGAATATATGCTTCTGGGATAACAGATTACACATTTAAGGACCAAACTGATTCTAACCTTTTGTCATTATGTATTTTCTCAACTCTCTCATTCTCTTGTGGGAATCCGTGAGGTGTCTGAGGCTATAACGTCATCCCAATCCTGGAAGAGGTTTGGCAGGGTCGTGGTGACTGTTGGAGGGGACACCTCCATGGCTACAGCAGGGAAATCTGCTTACAGTGGATCTCTTGATAGAGGGAGGACTGTGGACCGGTGCTACCTGCGCTGAGTGTGGAGGGTGGAGAGGCAGAGATGTTTGGGGTCAGTGTGACTGTGCCATCCGTCTTAGTCCTGCTTGGGAGTAGCTGGTGGGCCTTCTTATCCTACTGGGTACAGTGGGCTGGTTCCGAGAGAAGCACAGCCCTCCCATCTCCGTCAAACTCAGACAACCGCACCGAACCCAGAGGTGCTGCTCTGACACTGGCCTCGGCCACATGTGCTTATACCACTGCCCCCTCCCTGGTGGTCTCCTTGCCCCTTTCAGATCCCTGTTCCTGGTTGCTTCCGAGCCTGAATGCATGAGTTCAAATTCCAAGCCCCTCACATTTTAGCTGTGTAGCTTTGGGCAAGTTATTTTACTTCTCTGTGCCTCAGTTTCCTCATCTGAAAGTCTGTTAAGTCTGTTAGCACCAACTTCACAGAATTGTCAAGATTTTATATGGTAATGCATGTAAAGCACTTAGAATAAAACAGCTCAATACCTCTTAGCATCACAGCGAGGTGCTACAGCTTGGCAGTTAGGCAACTGGGTTTACAGCCAGGTGGCCTGGGTTTGAATCCTGAATATGTTTTTTCCTAGCTGTGTGATCTCAAACAGGTTACTTAACCTCTCTGTGCCTTGGTCTCCTCTTCCATAGCACAAGGATAGCAACTGTATTCATCCCAGAGGGTTGTTGTGAAGAATTCATGGGAAAATAAAAGGGTTAGAAAAGCCCATGATTCATACTAAGTGCTATACAAATACTAATTTATTGATTTTGTTTTACAAATGAGGACTTCCCCGAAGTCATACAGAAGTCACACAGCTAATAAATGGTGGTGCTGAGACTATGGGGAGACTGGATCCCCGAATAAAAGGGGAAATGTTCCCACATTACTCCGAAGTATGAATATATTCCTTGTTACGAGAGGGAGAGGGAGTTTCTACCAAGGGCCTGAAATTCCCCTGGGGCTGTGCTCGGCCCTTTTCAAATCAGCTGACAATAGAGCCCTCATCCTGGTCTAGAAATAGCCTCCACTGCAGTTGTTTTGGTCTGCTACGGATTTGCTGATGCACACCGACAATTACTCTGGGTAGAGATTCTGTTGTCTCCCTGGCTCATTTGGGAGGGTTTTGGCTTTTAGCTCCGGCCAGGCCCTTCCTCTGCCAGAGGAAAGTCCCCTGCACAGATACAGCCGTCTTCTCAGAAGGCCCGTCTGCCTGGTACCCGGGATGCCGGTGAAATGGCATTCTCCTTCCATTCTCGGCTAACCGGCTAAGCGCTCATTCAGAGGCTATGGATGCTTAAAAAGAGTTTGCCTTCCCCCAAACATTCCCCATCCTGTCCTTGCTCCTCAAACCCTAGGAACCCCTGTTAAGTATCTTACATTTCTTGGTGTAAATAGCCAACTGGCTCGACTGTGTGTGTGTGTGTTTGTGCACGCTGAGTGCTGGGGCAGTTTCTCTCCTTTCTGAAGGGAATACCAGCAAAGCTGCACCATATCTCCATGGAAACCGGCCTTTCCATCGGTCAAGATTCTGCAGCTTGGAACACGTAATCTGAAAGGCGGGCGGGGTCTAACGAGGCGGCTTAGAACTCACAACAGGACATTTGGAATGCGATGCCCATTCCTTGGCTTCCTAATTAGCCAGTGGCACTGGGTGATGAAGGAATCCCACGTTCTTACCCCATGAGAGCTTAAATGATTGATTGTCATGCAACTTGGGTGGGCTTCCCAAGCCCCTCCCCCCATGCCACTAAGTGTAGGTCTCTACAGTAACCTGCAACACAGTCAGTTTAAAATGATAATTTCTCCGTAACAATAACACTCCTCCCCCCCCAATCCAGTTGCCTTTCAGGTTTCTTACGTTGTCATGATGATATTTTTTCAATTCATTGAGAAAAAGGAAGTGATTTCAAGAGAAATATTCCTGGTATTTGTTTTTGGTTTTATTTCATCGTTTCGTCTCCCTCTTCTACCTTTTCTCCGTCAGAGGATGGGTATTAAGGCTCTAAACAATATATATTCGACCTTTTTGCATTTATGATAGGGATCAAAATAGTTCCAGATCTTGATGTGAAGAGGAATAAACTCTTGGGTTTTGGACTTCAAAGGTTTGTTAGGAACTTAGAAATACTAACGGGTGGGATAAAGCAAATATTGGATGAGCTAAAAAAAATCAAGCCACTGTTATTTTCCACAGGGATATCACTTTACCCCTCCATTAGCAGTACAATTCTTTTTCTTATCATTATAATAATAATGATGATATTTTAACAGTTCTCCAAGTTATTTGGTCTCATCCACTCTGGCCCCAACTGGATATTGCCTTAGGTTATTGCTTTACGTTTTGTTTATAGGTTCTTCTGTTGTTCTGAATCCTTCTGGCAATAGTGAATGATTCCAAATCTCTTTCTATTTGATGAACCACTTTTTCCTGGAAGTCTCTGGGGAAAAAATGTAGGATCAGATCATTTGAGAAGCAAGTCGTGTTGTACTCAGCTGTCATTTTAGAATCGAGATCAGAATGTCATTACCTCAAAACCTGAGGTTGCTCTTTCGTTTGCCTCTTAGACTTGGTAACTCCTGGCATTTGAGCACCATCATCACTTACTGTTGGAATGATTATGGCAAGAAAGTACAGCTGGAGGGTGCTTGGAGATTGAAATTCCATTTGACAAATCTGAAAGGACATTATATATTTAAGAAAACAAACAAACAAAAAAACCTTCCTGGAACCATGTTCCCTCTCAAATAATGTACTACTTATAAAATCACGTGGTTATGCTTTTTAGTAAATCTGTCAGTCTTCTTGTTAAAACTTGGCCTTTTCTTATATATTTTTTTGCTACTGTCTCTGATGAAAGTAAAGGCTCCTAATAAGATACAGGCAAACTTTTCAAAATTTCCGGAAATTGATTCATTTATTTTTCAGATGTGGCTGTCAAAAAAGCCAAGACACCAAGAGAGCATTAATTAAATTCTAAGGAATTTTTCCAGCAGAAAAATTTGGAACGAATAATGAGAGGAAAAATAGGCTGAAAAACCCACCTACATTTCTAATTTCATGTGAATAGAAATAATATTTCTTCTGCATGAAAAAAAAAAAGCCAAAGATGGTGTTAGGACTATGTCAGGATTCCTGATTATGAAAATAAACTGCACAGTTAAGTTCCAAAGGAGGTTTTCCTGTTTGGGCTCACAAAGTTAAACTGTCGGAATTTTACCTGTTTGAGGGTGTTATTCCTTGTTTTTGAGGGAGAAATTGAAACAGGTGCTTCCACCCTATCTGAGTGTGTGCTGACCACCTGGAATTACCTTGGACTCACAAGTTAGGGACTCAGCCCTCTAGGACATCGTCCTTACCGCAGATGCCAGCTGGATGTCAGCGGACCCCAGGCCACCTGCACTTCTGACCTGCACTCTGGCCACACTCTGGCTACAAATTCTGGGGGGGGGGTCCCCGTGACCCACCCAGATTCCATAATTTACTAGAGCGACTAACAGAACTCAAGAAAGTGCTATGTCAAGGTTGCTAACTTGTTCTTACTCCTAATCACTTTAGCAAACCCAAACACTAAAATAATTTGTTTCTTTTTGAAAGTTCATTATTATTTGATTTTTTTTCCCTGAAGAGTTTAGGTGACCAACACCCACGAGGGAAACACATGTTGCTAGGGCTTGAGGGATGTGCCTTGCTTTGGCTAATTGGATTTTCTTGTTAACAGAGTCTTAAGTAGAAAACAACTCTCTATGTTCAACACTTTTTCTTGCTGAAAACCTTAAAAATGTTTTCATTAGTTTTCCTGTCTTAGGAGAATGTGAAGAACATATACTAATCTTCCATTAGTGACTCATTCTTGCTGTGTCTTATCTTGCAAATACCACCCCAACCACTGGTGCATGGTTTTGTGAAGATGTGACTAAGTTTGTTCTGTCCCAGTGCACCAGCACATGGTATGGAAAATAATAATTTTTTTAGGGAGGTGAAATTCACATAAAATGGACCATTTTAATTTAAAGTGAACATTTCAGTGGCATGTAGTACAATCCTAAAGCTGTATAACCACCACCTCTATCTAGTTCCAAAATATTTTCGTCACCCTCAAAAGGAACCTTGTACTCATTCAGCAATTACTCTCCTTAAGAAGGTAATTATTTTTGAATCAAATCCTTGTTATCAGTCGCCCACTTAACAAATATCTATGCCTACAGTGTTAGGGTACTTTATTTCCTTGTCATTTTCTTATTTTTCTTAAGTGTGTTGTATATGATTAGAGGAGGATTCAGTCAACTGGGCCTCATTAATCAAATAGTGTTAATAAATTCTACTCCATAGGTAGAGTCTACTCTATAGCCTTTATTTTATCCAGCAAAATGGCAGACACACAGCAAATCCATAATAAATGCCAAACGATAGCATGTTACTGTAACGGTATTGGATTAGAACTGTAACAACGAACGGTTGTGTTATTTTAAAGATTTCTTTGGCAGACATTAGTCACAAGCAACCAGAAATGTCTTTCATACCTGAGTCAATGCAAGGATTCAAACAGAGGAGGACACTCAACACCCAGGAACGCTCACGCCTGTTTGTTGAAATATGCATTGCTTACAACGTTTCAAGTGAGACAGAGCGAACTGCAGGGCAACTTGAAGCTGCTATTCCCTAGTGATCCAACTGCCCAGAGGGTGCCCTTCTGAGCGGCAGCTGCAATAACGCTTGCTTGCACAGGAAGGATGACAAGTCCCTCATTATGCTGGATGGGAGTGGCTTTCAGACACCGTTTTACAACGAAGAGTATGTCATGGTGTGACAGGCACCTGCTTGTGCATGAGAAAGATGAGGGGAGGTTGTGCCCGAGTTCCTGGTTCCGTCCCCTCAACGCCAGGTGGCAGCTGGCATTCCTGGGCCAGCCCTGGGGCTCCTGCGACCTGGGGGCTCCGTTTCTGAAAACCCACTCAGCTTTCTGCTCGCTGAGCCTCTGAGACGACTGGCTATTGCGTTCAGTGGGAAATGATCCATCAAAAGAAACTGCTTCATAATGCTTTCCTCCTCAGCATCGAGAGACGTATTTTTGAAGACAGCATGCTTGACAAGAGAAAATGCCTCTCTTCATGTTAGATGTCAGCGTCTGTGGCTTTGGTGGAGCTGGCTCACATAGACCAGTGTGTGGGGACTTTCTCCCAGAACTCCAATCTCTGTAGATTCAATTCTCTTCTGCGAGGGTGCAAAACCCACGACTGTCCTTGGGTTCACTGAGGAAGGGGTGCTCTGTCTAGGAGCCCCAGAGCCGGGCCATTTTGAAGGCTCATTTATGTTGTGTTTTATATGATAGCTCAAATTATTTTAGTGGCATTGACACCAAGAAGGTACTCTTGAGGGTGACATTAGCAAGATAGTGGAATAGAGCTTTTCAGCCCTTGTCCCCTTGCAGAAACATTACTTTGAATAACTATCCATGCATGAAAATACCTTCACAAGGGCTAAGAAACCAGGCGAGAGCTTACAGCACCTTGGTGTAGCACGGAAATAAGCAAAGACTCGCTGAAGAGGAAGGGAAAGTTTTATATTACCAGTGTCACCCCTCGGCCAAGCCCAGGCAAAAGCAGCAGACTTCACCTTGGACCTGGGCGCCAGGCCCACCCTGGTGAATCTGGCTCCCACACCAGCCCCAGCAGTCCAGACTCCAGGTCAGCACCTGCAGACCTGGCCTCCAGGCCCACCCGAGGCTCAAGAACAATGCTTCGGAGAACACAGCAGCGAGAAAAGAAGGAAATGCTGTCCTTTGTGACAGCCTGGATGTAGTCGGGGAACATCACGTTAAGCGAAATAAGCCAGGCACGGAAAGGTAAACACTGCATGATCTCACTTATACGTAGAATCTAAAAACGTCAAACTCACAGAAGCGGAGAGTAGAATGGTGGTGGCCAGGGGCTGAGGGGTGGGATGGGGAAATGTTGGCCAACAGATATAAAGTTTCAGTTAGACAGGAAAAATAAGTTCTGGATATTTATTGTACTGCATGGTGACTATAGTTAATAATAACATATTGTATACCTGCAAATTGCTAGATTTACTGCAAGCAGATCTAGTACAAATTAGATCGACCACAATTAGATCTGGTACAAATCTACTACAATTGCTAGATCTATACTTGTAAATTGCTAGCGAGTAGATCTTAAATATTCTCATCACAAAAAATGATGTTTGTGAAGTGACAGACAAGGTAATTAGCTCGATTGAATCATTTGACAATGTGTACATGTATTCAGACATCACATTGCACACAGTAAATATATACAGTTTTATTTGTCCATTATGTCTCAATAAATCTGGGAGAAAAAAGGGACTAATGCATTAAAAAAAGTGGGGAAGGGGGAACTCTTGATGCAAAATAACGCATATTTTTGTTCTGGTTTGCTTAGAGGATAGCATATGTCAGGAAAATTCGAAATTCCAATTTGATTAAATCCACTGGATCTAAAGGCCAAATCCGTTCTCTTCTTAATGCCATATTTAATACTTTTGTAATTTTCATGATGATACGTATATATAGAACTGTTACACAAGTGTAATTCCGAAGCAAACTATCATTCAACCCACCTCTCCCCTTGTGTTCAATTCCTAGGGTAGCTGTAAGAAATGACATGAAAGGTGAATTTATTCTCACAGTTCTGGAGGCGAAAAATCTGAACTCAAGGTGTCGGTGGGCTGTGCTTCCTCCCCAGCTCTAGGGGAGGATCCTTTCTGGCCCCTTCCAGAGTCTGGTGGCTGTCGCAGTGCTTGGCCTGTGTGGGCTTATCACTCCAATCTCCAAGGCCAGCACCCGTGAGTCTCAATCTGTTCTGTGTTCACCTCACCTCCTTCCCTGTGCGTGGTCAGAACTCTCTCTGCTTCCCTGGCATAAGGATATATGTGATTGCAGTTAGAGCCCACCTGGATAATGCAGAATAATCTCTCCAAGTTGAGATCCTTAATTACATTTGCTAAGATACCCTCCCCTCTTCTTTTCCATATAAGGTAACATTCACAGGTTCCAGGAATTGGGGTCTGGACTGTGCAGGCCAATTTTTAAAGCTACTGTAGTAGTTTAGCAGATTTCTTTACCATAGGACATCAAAACCTTTATTACACGAATAGCCACTGGCGAACGCCAGTGGGGAGGCAAATGCTTCCTAAAGTTGTCGAATCACCAATACCCTTCCTCAAGCCTGCTTTTTAAAGATCGATTCTGCAGATATCATGGGACTAATTTCTCTAGGAACATACTTTGGGAAACGTTGGTTTGTGGGATAACATACACACTGCTTGTCTAGTGTTCAGTGCTGCACTCAGTCGGATCCTGCCCACCGTGCCAGACTCTCTCTTAGCATTTCCTTACTTCAAATGCTCAGCTTTAGTGACAGCGTCCTGATCACTGTTCTCCAGACACAGAGCGTGCTCTCCTGCCTGCGTTTTCCCTGAGAGGATGACACCCACCGCGTCTGTGGCTCCTTCCCTCGCCACGGCGCCCCTAACTTGCAGCGCCCTGATCCCGTTCTTCTCTCTTCATTAAAGTCCTGTCCGCCCTCCAAGGAGCAGCTTTCCCCTCGTCTTCCTGGATCCCCCAAGAAGGGATCTCCCCCTTTCCAAATCTCAGCTTTGGTGTCGAGGCCCCGTGGAGCCAATCATGATGAGCTAGCACAGAAATGTGCAAAAAGTTCCTTTTTTGTTTTACAGTGAGCCGCTTCAAGCTTAGCCCTTTAATGATCGAGTCTTTCCAATACAGAAACTGGAGCTAAAACAGGCAGCTAACCTTCCAGCACAATGTTGGGGTTCCTCCAGGAAGTGGGTTGCTGTGAGGTGAACTTCATCTGATAATGTGTTTTGGTTAAAAAAAAAAAAAAAAAGAAAAAGGAAAAAAAAAGGTAGTGTCCGCAGGTGCATCCCACTCACTTGGAATTTCATCATCTACTTCCTTGTGATAGTCTAGTCTTGCCCAGAGTAGTGTTTACCTGCTCACGTCAGCCTCAGGGTACAGCTCCTATTGTATAACTCACCCTCTGCCATGGTGCCTGCTGATAAATACTTATTAATTACTTGATTAATTCTTTGTGATTTATTTTAAAAAAATAAGATTTTTTAAGGGAATGTAGGGAAAATCACGTAAAATAATGAGGAACACAATTCTCGATTCACTCAGGGAAATGATTTCTTCCCTCTTGATGATAGGGGAGTAACCTCTGTGGGAGAGCCTTCGAGATGCGTCTGAAACCTGTCCTTTTACTAAAGCCAAGGAAAGAGGATAAGGAACATGCATAGGCAGAGAGTATTCTGAATTTTTAATTTTTTTTAATCCAGACTTGTTTCTTCCTGTCCATTGTCTTTCTATCCATGCAGAATGTTTTCGTTGGGAACGTATGGTAGGAAAGGGACTGCCAAGGCCTGGCCCTGTAGAGTAGGGACTCAGTAATTCTCCTCCGTGGGGGAGATTATTTAAGGGGATTATTTAAGAGTCAGGGCACACTATCCACTGGTTCCTTGATTTAATTGGACACTTGTAGGTGGGGACGACAGCTATAATCTGAATTAAATAAATATCTACTAAGAAAAGAATCCCTAGCAACGAGATAGGAAGTAATGTTTGGTTTGGGTTTGACCTCAGGAAATCAAAAGTAAGCTTTATCTCTCTTAATTCTGTGAGCAGGATCGTATGAGTCCAGGAAACAAACCCCCTCAATCTTCCCATCCGTTCCAGGGGAGCGTATGATACCGGGAGGGGAACACCCACAGGTGGAGCTGAAAAGACCACTGGTGTCTGGCAGTGGGGCCCACAGGCGGGCTGTGTGGCAGTGACGGGTGCTCAGTGGGAGGTGCAATGCTGCTGGTCAGAACAAGTAACTCGTCTGTGTTTGTGCTACAGCTAACAAGCACCCCATATTAAAATCCCCAAAGCGTGTCCCAAAAGTTGCCATACGTAGGCAAAATGGGAAATTGTAGCTAAACGTACCTTTATTTACAAAATACTCATTATGGTACGTTTAGCTACAATTTCCCATTTTCCCCTATGCGCGGTGACTTTTGGGACACCTTGTAGTGCAAATCAGTCAACAAGAATGTTTTAGTACCTAATATCAACTTATAAAATCATGGAGCCACACCACAACCCTTGGATCTTTAAGAGAGTTGAATACAGTATTAATACAAGGTGACAAACTCAACAAGAATGAGTATTCTTATAATGGGCTTGAGAATAGTGAGCAAAATGAGATAGAATAACAATAATGTTTATTTCTGTTTTTGTTTCTGATTTTTTGTTTGAGTGCCTGATGTAGGACCAGTTGCTTGAAATATTTTATATGCATTATATATTAGTGTTCAGTATATAAATATATATTAGCTTTCAACATACCTATTAGTTTATGTAAACATATGCATATTCAATTGCGATTATTTATACATATTATTTACATAAATATACATATTAGCGTGCGTACACGTATCTATTAGCTGTGTGCATATTATCAAAGGCCAGCTGGGTAGCTGCTTTGCTCAGGTGCAGAAGCTCGGAGAAGAGGGCTTATGTGTTTACCTGCGGCCTCACAGCTAGGAAGTGGCTGGGCAGCCGTGAGATCGGCGCTGTCTGTCTCTTACGACCACACCGAACAGCCTCACCTGGTAAGGACTGCACCCTCCTTGGGTGTCAGGGATGTTTTGTTAATTGTGAAGAAATCATTAGGAATGCAATTCTGGGCTGCAGAGCAACTCTCTGAGTCAATATTTAAACATCAAGATACCTCCCACCCCAACACCTTTGAGCCTGAAATTTAATATCTTGTGAGCAAGATGACATTAAAGCAGGAAAGCACACCGGGAACGTAGGCAGCCGTGTTTGCACTGCAGAGCACCCCTCTCCGTTAAGGCATTTGAGGAGGTGGCAACCACCTTCGTCCTATTTTAATCCACCCACCCTGGAAGCCAGGGGGCCCCCCAGCCTGCTTCCCTCCCCAGGTGAATTCAGGGAGCCCGTGGGCTGTCCCAGCTCACACGCCTGTCACCAACAGGAAGAGCAAGGCTGGGAGCTGCGGGGACTGCAGCCCTGCCCCAGGGAGCAAGTGGGTGGATTATTGATGGAAATTCCATGGGGAGATCTATTCCCTTGTGCTGGGAATATAACGTGAGGCAAAGAGGGCTGCGCCAGGTACAAAGCAGACCGTCCCCCCCAGGTGTCTGCATCAGTCCTGGCCTGGGAAACGCTCCCCTCCGCCCCCACCGCGGCCTCGCTCTGGGGAGTTGGAGCCTTTAAAATGCAGTGTTCTCTGCTGCTCCCGCAACCATCTGCTCACACATCTCCAGAGCGTTCCCAAACATGCTCGCCCTGCTTCTCCGCTGCTGGGATGGGCCGCACTTCCTGGCAGAGTCACTGTCTACCCCGCACCTGCACCTAGGGCCTTTCTCGCTGCCACGCCTCTGAGCTTCTCTTCCAAATGGTCACTTGCCTGCAGGTCCCCCCTCTCTGCTCTCTGGGGGTGCAGAGGAAAGCCTGACACCCCCGTGTCCAGCCCCATGGCCTGACCCCAGGCCTGCGCCATCCCAGAGGAGACTCCCTGTCACTCTTGCTCTCTGCCTTGCCGCGATGAAACCTGTTGTTACCAGAGGCTGATGAGAGGATGGGGAGGGAGGGAGCGGCGGGAGGAGGGCTCCGGAGCCAGGTGGCAGCTCGTGGGAGGAGGGAGGGGAGGACAGTGAGGCGCAGTGAGACGGTGGCAGTTGGTGGGAGGCGGGAGGCGAGTGGAAGGACTGTGAGGCGAGAGAGTTTAAAAATGTGTCTGTTTACTTTTGCACTTTGGGCTGGGGCACAGGTCGGGGGCTGCTATGTTTCATGCTCCCTTTGGGAGCTGGGCCCCGCTGTGGAGGGGTGGCTCTGCATGGGGTCTGGGATAAGCTCCTGGGTGTCACCCGGGCACCCCACTGGCTTGGAAAGAGGGCCTGAGGAGCTGGGCACACAGCCCGCTGCAGGGTGTGGGGGCCTGGGGGTGGCAGAGCAGAGAGGCAGAGATTGGGGGAGCCTGTGGCCCCTGCGGATGGTGGTGGCAGCCTGCCTCTGAGTCGCCAAGCCGGGCGGGTGACACGGCGTGGTGACTCATGCCTGGAACAGCTGCTTTGCCTGTGATTACCTTCTGAAAAAGGAGTGGGAAATGGGGGAGGACCAAACTCCCTGTGACCCCGCGCGAGAGGGGAAGACACAGGAGTGCAATGCCACTCGGAGGCTTTGCCTGTGGCATCGGTGCCCCCGAGACGGGGGAAATGAAAAGCAGGTGAAGACGGCTGGAGAGGACCTGGCTGCCCCGGCGCTGGGCTTCACATTGTCGGTGGCTCGGAAAGGCAAAACGAGTGAGAAAATTATTGCAGAGGATGTCGTTGGGCAGGTCCTAAAAACTGCTGTTTTGGAAAGAATGACACTCCTGCTGCAGCTTCTGGGAGAAAACAGCAAGCTCTGTTTCAGCACCAGGGTCCCGCCTCCTCTGCCCACCCACTTTCCTGCTCTCCTGTTTCTGCCCGTCCGATGGCAGTGATATTGCCAACTCTCCTCTCGAACACGATCACATTGGAAAAATCGCCCGATCCTACTGAGCCTCGATACCATCGTCAGCAAAACAGAAGCACCTATGGCGGGGCTTTCTCCAGAGCAAGGTGGCTGAGCAGACACCCTCTCCTGGTGGCCGCCGGGAGTGGTTCAGGCTGACCATTCCTGAGTTAAGTGAGTAGAAGTGAAAGGCTGTGCGTGGACTGATGTGGGAGACCACAGGCCTGGGCAGGCCTGCAGTTGACTAGCGAATCCCACCATCACTGTGGGAGAATAGATGTCTGACGACCGCTGGGCTCTCCCTCTTTCTGATTTCATCTAGAGCACTGATTTTCAACCTTTCCATGGGGGTGGCTTTGCACCCCCAGGGCAACTTTAGCAATATCTGAAGACATTGGTTGTCACACCTGGGGGAGGGTGATATTGGCATCTGGTGGTTCAAGGTCAAGGTTCTGTTAAGCCTCCTGCAGTGCGCAGGACTTCACAGGAAGAATCAACCAGCCCCCAACTGTCAACAAGGCTGTCCTCTTCGACTTAGTGTGCAGTTTTGGGGGGGACAGACGTGGAGCAGTGAGGGAGGAAGGGGACACCTGCCGAGGCAGCCAAATCATGGGAATCAACACTGGCGACCCATGGGGTGACAGATGTGTCAGATGTGCCACCTTCATATTCTAGAGTTGCTTTTGGGATGCCACTACAATTACCTGTGCAAGCATGAGCCTGAGATTCAGATTTTATTATTTAAAGATCCTGAATTTCATTGGTAGGGAGAAGGTGCATTTTAAAAAGCACCATCTGGTGGGCCTGGTGTAGCTTCAGTCCCTGCGGGGGATAAAGTGTCATTTAGTGCCGTAAAAGCCCCATACAAAGAATAACGGTGCCCTGTGTGATATGGCACAACGTGCTCTCCGGCCCTTAACTCCCAGTCCAGTTACAGGGTCTGTTACCAGCCCTAAACAGAGGCCAAAGTCTGGGTGTCCATGCCTTCTTGGACCTGTGACTACTGTCCTTTCCTATTGTGGGAGGGGGTGACAGAAGTGTGCCATGTTGTGTTAAAATCCCCCATTCTGCCCAAGAGAGCCTGGGATGGGGATGCTGGCAGCAGCATGTTTGAGAGGGTGGGTGGCATCTTCCTCGTGGGGATAATTAGCGAGCAGGACAGGACCCATGGGTTTCTACAAAAGGGAGTCATCCTCCCATTCTCCCACTGTCAGGAGCCCCAGCACCTCCGGACAAATGGAGTCCCATCTACAATTCTGATGCCTGCTTGCCCAGGCTCCTTGTCTTGGTTGTTGGGACCCGGGCTTTGTCCTTATAGGGAGGCCGTTTGGGCACCACGGTGGCAGTGATCTGCCCTCTGCTTGACTGTTCAGGTTTCCCTGGGCCGATGCTGGCCTGTTTGCCCTCAGATCCCTGCCCTACCCTTAACCTGCTCAGCTCTGCATCCCAGGGCTCCTCTGTCAGCTGACGCCTAGATGGGCTCGGCCAGCGCGGACTTGCTGGGAGCCTGGAGGTCGGTGGGAAGGGAGGACCAAGGAATTTCTCTCTCCCTAGAGGAATCTCTGGCAGCGATCCCATCTCTTGTGTGGCTTCAGCTTCTGTTAGACAGGTGGGCCGTAGTTCTCATTCTGTCCCCCTGGTCTGTCCCCCTGACTTAGGGGTAGTGTCCCCTGCTATTGCTAAGAAGTAGATTGTTCCCTGTCCCCTAGTCTGGCTTCTGGGCATTTCCAGTATACTGCTCAGCCCCTCTGTCCTCTGGTGACTGTGCAGCCTCCTTCCGAGCACAGAATGGAATTGTGTCCCCTCCACCTTAGAAGTTAGGTGTGCTTATCGACTTGCTTTGGCTAATGCAACCAGCACAGAAGTGACAAGTGTCATGTGTCACTTCTGGGTGGAATTCTAAGATGCAGTGTCGATATGCCATGTGCTCTTCCCCACCATGGCCATGAGTATGAAAGCAGGTGGAGAGGGAGCTTCCGACTGTGGGTGCCCCGGGGTGATCCTGGCATGTCCAGTGCATGGCTGATCAGTGTGGACAAGTGGCACGAAGGAGAAATAAATGTGTGCATTAAGCCACGGAGATGTTTTTGTTACTGCAGCATGACTGAGCCTCACAGTGCTGACACACACACCTGCCGGTTTGTACCCTAGAGAGTAGAGGATTCTTTCCCTACAGTCATGCTGGCTGTGGACCAAAAATGGCTCCAAACAACTGAATCCTGTACCTACCATTGTACAAATCTTAAACTCAGTATGCTCGAATTTGAACCCATTGTATCAGCTCCTCGAATGACTCCTTCTTCTGCCTGTATTTCCAGCCCTGGGGGCTCTTGGAAGCTCTGGCCAGGCCTCTAAGCTCTAAGCATGGGCAGCTTCTCTCCCTAAGTCCTTCGTCGTCTTCCACCACATCCCACTGGTCACCGCCTCTTTAACACATTTCAGGTCCACCCTTGTCTGGCCCCCAGTGCCTCTCAGCTCATCTGCTGCCCTAGCTCCTGTATACTTCACCCCCTTTTCCCCACCCTGCAGTCCACCCCATGATGTCTTAGTGGAATCGTTCTAAAGCGCCAATCTGCTTAAAAACCTTAAGTGCCTCCCCATTACCCATAGGAAAACCCCAAGCTGCACACCAGCCCCTTTATGATCTGACCCTTCCTCCTGATGCCCAGTGCTTTGCTCTTCCTCCACACCTGTCCTCCCCCACCTGACGCGGGGTCCCCTGTCCCGGGACCTGGCACTCACAGTCCCATTGGCTGCCTGGTGGAACCCTGCTCCTCCTCTGGGTGCCTTTTCGATGCAGAAGCACAGTGGGGTCTGTGAAAGGACAGCCTCGCAGGCATGCACCTCAAGCTGCAGTGCCTTGCAGGCTGCCTCTGCAAGAGCGCATTTTCCGTACCGTAGCTGTTGCTCTCTTGCCTCCTTTGCCCCGAAATGCTGCACGCGGTGCATGCAGCAACTCCGTCTTTTTGTCTTTCCAAGCCTTAACACAATGCCAGCATTATAATAACTGCTCCATGAAAGAGGGAATAAATGATTAAAAACCACTCTGCTTTAATTGAGCTAATTTAATGCACAGTGATTGTAATTGGTTCTCTGTCTTCATTTCATTTGACACCAGAAAATTTCAAATCCATGCTAAATTTGAGCCATTTCTTTAATAGCAGAAGGAATTCCCTCTATATCAAAGCAGACAGCCAAGACCTCTGAATACCTCCCAGAGCAGGTCCTTGGCTCTGGGCAGAGAAAGAAACCATGGGCTACTTGCCTCTCTATGGCTAGATAAGATTCAGCCCCTGGAGCTGCTCAGATAAAGCTAGTGCTCTGTTGTTTATTTGAAAATGACGCCAAGTTCCTCTTCCCTTTCCCATGTGGGTGTGTTAGGTTGTGACATCAAGGTAGACCACACAGGAGGGGATGTCATGGGCAGAATGACTCATGAGGACAGCTGCCAGGGATGCTCTGGCCAGTGAAGAAAAAGCTTGGGGCAGGCATGCCCGAGAGAGGCTGGCAAGCCGGAGACGGAAAGCAACAAGAAGGCAGCTCTTTCTGCCAAGATTCAGAGAGCCACGTGCCGCTCAAGTGGCCCCCACCTACTGATGCAGCAGTGCACTGCAGACAGGTGACTGATGCAGAGAAAGGGACAGAAGTGGGACTCTGGGTCTCCAGCAGAACCCTGGGTGGACGGGGGTGGGGGTGTCTAGAAGGGGCCCTGCAGCCTGGAGAGGGCATCGGTGACAAGTCCCCTACCTGTACCCCCCGTGCAACTCCATCACCACGCACAAGACCAGATATCTGATTCTGATTACAATACAAACCATTAATGGAACCACGGGTGAGACCTCCTGTACTGCGTTTCGCATGTTCCCAGGAGCTCCAAGTTTAGGGGCCAGTGATGCATCCACAGGCGATGACCATGAAGCAAATTACCTGTGGGGATCTATGTAAGAACAGCCTGCAAAGGTACTCTCTACAGACTGAGATTCCAGAGTCCCCAGGCTACCTGCATGCCTCTGGACATCTGCAATTTGTCACCAACTGACCGAGATTACAGTGCCCGGGACAGAGCCCACCAGCCCAGCCTCACCTCTGAGGACCACATGCTTTGGGTCACTACATGCTTATTCGCAGACAGGGTTGGGAGCCTCCACTGGGATCAGGCTTTCAGTTCGATGTCACTCTGTGGGTGGGTGGAAAGTGCTGGTTACCAGTGGACAAGCTCAGAGTAGCTTCCTCCAAGGGGGCATTTCCGGATACCCCATTTGGAACAGAGTTTCTGGTGGTCCAAGTAAGAAAATATCCATTTTGAAGATACAAATAGAGATCACCATTTCAAAGGGTAGTGTTAAAAACAACTGATGGCCTTTGGAAGATTGAAACAACCCAAGTGCCCATCAATACCTGAGTGGATTAATAAAATGTGGTATATGTATGCCATGGAGTTCTACTCAACCATAAAAAACAATGGTGATCTAGTACCTCTTGCATTATCCTGGTTGGAGCTGGAGCCCATTCTTCAAAGTGAAGTATCATAAGAATGGAAACACAAGCACCACATGTACTGACCAACAAATTGGTGCTAACTGATCAACACTTAGGTGCTCACATGGAACTAACATTCACCGGGTGCCAGGCAGATGGGTGAGGGGTGGAGGGGATGGGTAAACTCATAACTAATGGGTGCGGAGCACACTGTCTGGGGAGCGGGCACACTTGTAGCTCTGGCTTGGGCAATGCAAAGGCAATATATGTAACCCAAATGTTTGTGCCCCCATAACATCCTGAAATTTAAAAAAAGGAAAAAAAAATAAAAAAAGAAAGTTTACAGCCTGTTAATGGCATGCCTGGTTTGCTAATTCTGAAAGCCCGTGGAATCTGTCTGTGTTGAGGGCTCTCCTGACCTCTGCCCTTTTGCCTACTGGTCTCATCTTCGTTCCTTGGGATTCCGCCTCTTTCTCCCTTAACAGCTCCCTCTCTGGGGCATTTCCTGTATAGCGTAGATGTGTTTTCTATATATTTTTCTTCAGTGTGTTTCTGTTCTTTCTCTATCTCTTCCTCCACATCTGCTTTTCCTCCTTCCTCTGTTTTTTCCTTCCCTATCCTTATCATGACTCTCCTCATCTCAATAATGTGACATAAAATATTTTAAAGTATTATCTTTATTTATTAAATAAATAAATTAAATAAGATTGCTTTTAATTAAACATTTAAAATCTGTTAATATTTGTATGTCTTTTGCTTGCTCTTTAAAGAAACGACTGACGTTGATTTTTATGAGGTTGTTGATTAAGGGGCCGTGATGGAGAGAAACGCTCCTCACCCTGCTCTGGAAGACGAAGGAGATGCCCCTTCCGCATTATGGTATTTGCTTAGCCACTGATCACACTGGGACAGCGAGGGCAGTAGGATTGCTATCCAGTTCTAGTTCATCAGAGATGTTCTAGTAACCAGATGGTTCTTGCCTGGCAATTTAACAAGCAGTGTGTGCTGGCTCTGGAAACCCATTCAGAGCACTGTGTCCTGGGTATTCATGCTTCTGTTTATGTTTCTTCCTCCGGTGGCCATGGATTTCATGTTCCCATCCATTTTACTGTGTAGTAATTGTATGTTAATTCTTTGTTTAGCCTACCGATAGAGTCTCCTTACGTAACTATGTATTTATTTCCTTGTATATTTCCTATGTAGAATAAATGTGTAGTTGCATATTTCACTGTTCATGAACTTAACTTTAATGAAATGTTTAGTGTATTGACCACATGATCAGCATTTCCTAGCATCTAGAAGAGTTACTGCACATCTAACATCTTTTATAATGTTTTGCAGCCTTGTAAGGATCAGTGAACCTGTACGCTGGATATGATTCCAAAGTCTGTTCTCAAACTTTAAATCTCCTTAGGCATTGAAAAATATCTATGTAATGTTTTTCATAAAGGCAAAGCAAATTAGAAGAACAGCTGTACCCTTTCTTCTACCCAAGGATGTGGAATTCAATTTTGATAGAATTCTCTTCAGACAGTGGGATGCTAGACCAAAGTCATTAGAATTATTGCCCAGGCAAACCTGAAACCTAAAACCAACAAATAAGTAGTCAGATGAAGAATTCTTGTTTAAATGTATCTGGAATCCAATAGAGATAGAAAAACTAAAATACCTTTATCAGAAATATTGATCAATACAGTGCTCTTAATGTTTCATAATTCAGTTAGATGAGTTACAAAAATAATATTCACTGAACTAGAATATCAATGTCTAACAGACGCCTTGTAAAAACTATTAGCATCACAACCCATGCACAACACTATCTGATTTACTCACCCATACACTCAAGACTCAGTTCATGGACAATGATACTGGATTCTAAGCCCCTTATCTATCACTGAGAAACTGTGGGTCACTTGTATTGGTGACTTTGGACTTAGAGATGGGAACTACATCTGCCCATGTGCTGTGGATCGTGAATTAGTGGGTGTCGTCCACGGCTCCACTCCATATATGACAATACAGGCTTATCCCTTTTGGATGGTCCTGGTAACCTCCCCATTTCATTCTAGGTTTGAGGCCAGCACATTCCACAACTTCAAGATGGCTTCACTTACAGAGAATCAGTTTGGGTTTCCTCAAACCAACTGGTAGATTGTTTTAACACTTTTCAGACAATAAGACTAGAGGAAGAAAAGAAGGATGGAGCAGAGAGGAGGGCAGGCGATGACACAGAAAGAAGAGCAGAACAGAGGCGTGTAAGCGCAGAACAGGATCCGTTCTCTACCCGGTCCCTTAGAGTCATCGTTCACATGGTGAGATGCGCAGGTGATCAAGACTTAGGTAAAATTAGGCAGAGGTTTGGGATCAGGAGTTAAACAATGCAATGTAAGCAACTGTTTAACATTATCTTTTCTTGGTGAGGGTGGATATATAGGGATAAAGGTTCATTGACCACACTGCAGAGGAACACTTGTATTTAATAGTCTCATGATTTGAGGAATAGTGGAAGGAAGCCGGTGCACACTTAAATGCAGGCAAGACTAATGGTTAATTCTGCAGGCCAAATTTAATAAGGTGTTCACGGTCCCAATGATAGTGGAGAAAGGTTGGTAAGCCTCCCTTGTAACTTTACATGTGAAATCTATCACCAAGAGCAATTTTTATTTTTCAAAGGAAAAAATATGCCTGTCTGTTTATTTCATATCCATATGGTCTTTAAAATTTAAACTTCAACATAGAAAATTGCATTTCTCATTTGCAGAAGGATTCATTATAATTAATTCCTCTTTTCTTTTAAAAATGCTTTGTGTATCCTGTTTATTTAGCTGAAGAGTGCAGAGCATTTTAACACGGACATACTCAAAAGTTAAATCATTACAAGCTACTTATACCTTAAGCAATCCATTTTTTAATAGTTCTGTCTGCAATTTCTGAACTACACCTAAAAGGTTTAACAATGATTCGTCCTTCTTTCCTCTCCTTAGATCATGCAACCCATGGAATGTACAGAAACTTCAGCTGACTTTGACTGAATCTCCTAAAAGTCAGGTTGAAGTTTTTGTGGGTCCCAATCTCCAATGCAGTGCTACACATAAAATCTATTTTGATTCTTCGGCTCCACTGTGGGTCACAGCTTCAGCACAGAATTTGACCCCAAGCAGAATGAATTTTGAATAATGCGTAAGGTAACATCAACAAAGCAACATATGTTAAACACAGCTGGGTTATCGTAAGAATGAAAGAGAAGGACAAATCAGATCATCATAACGGGGTGCGTCTTTTGTAGGATTTTGTTTTTCCATTCAAAACCAAAAATATATAATAAATTTCAAGTTACTCACTCATGGATTCTGTCAACTTGGCCATTGCTGTAGTTTCTTCTTTGTGCTTCTCCTGGAGGTGAGAAGAAAGACAAGTATGTATAAAAACGTCTTAGATATGAATTGATATAAGGGGTTGGTTACAGCTATATCTCTCTTCCTTCTTTTTCCTAGGTCAGAATTTGGTTTCCAATAATTAAATGAATAAAAAACCTCACATGATAGCTGTATTATCAGTCGCTGAAAAGAGATTTTTAGGGCATTAAAAAACTTCCCATTGCTCTTGGAAATAAGCGTCTGTCACACTGATCTTGGATATATATAATTGGTGACGCACGACCAGTTTTCAAAACCTCTTTGACACTGGATTTTTGACATCCATATGCCAATTTTTTTTTGCGCTCTGTTTTCCCCCATTGAAGCTTTCTTGGTATTTTTGGAGCTGATATTTTTGTAGTCATTTGGTTTCTTTTTTCCAAAAATCGAAGTAGATTTTGTACATCTTTCTTTGTCTTACTTTTTGGGTTCATGGAGTCTTTTGAAAGTCATCAGTTTTGATGGGTTTATAACCTTATCTATTTTGGGCTGAAAACACTTTGTTTCAACTGGGATATAGGTTATAACCCACTGCGTCTGAGAGCCAGAATAATACATACAGAAATTCAATCTGTCCTAATTAAAAATGACTTTGGAGCTATTAAGAATAATGGTCATCTCTACTGAACAGTTCTCTTTAGTGTCTTCAGATTTCTTTGGGGTTCTTTAACTTCCTTGGGTTCTTAACATATGTAGTAACAGAAACATTGCCCACTATTATTTTACTTTTTTTTGCAGCCTTGTTTTTCTGATTGTGAAACTAAAACATGCTCATTATATACAAACTGAAGAAAATATTGAAAAATTATAAACACGGAAACATATTTCTCTCATAGTGACATTCCCAGAGGAATTCACTCTTGAATTTTGGTGAACACTTTCTAGGTCCATTTCTCTACCTGTAAATATTTACAGATATGGAAATATAATCCCATTGTTATAGATACAGATATCTATAGTATACATACAATATTTAAGTGACTTTTTCACTTAATACCATATCATATATCTTTCTATGTCAGAAAGGGTAGAATACATCATCATTTTTTATTAATTGCGTAACATTCATCACGGGTTATGCCATAATTTCCTTAACCAGATCCCATTTAATTTATTTTGAATTTTTCAAAATTTTATAAAATACTGTGATGAGCATTCTTGAACTTATATCATTGTGCACCTGTCCTGTTACTGAAGATAAACTCCAAGGTTAGGTATGACTTGGGCAAAAATTATAAATGTTAAAAATGTTGACACATAGTATTCAGTTGTCCCACAGAGTTTATATCTGACAGTGTATAGAAGTGTATGCTTCCTAACATTCTTGTCAACTTGCCAGTGGCATTAGAGCTTTCCCCCACCAAACTTTGCCCAACTGATAGGCAAAAAATGGTATGTTGTTATTTTATACCGTCGTCTTTCTTTCTCTGACCTTTTATTTATGAACAACCTCAGCGCTCTGTCACAGATAATCATTGTGTCATTTACTCTCGGTTTCACACTGTCGTATTCCAGCTCCTCTATCATCAAAATTTTAGTTCTGAGAAGCCCAGGGTGGCATTTACTCTCCCGGATGGCCCTAGTATAATGCCAGGCATGTCATAGCAGCTCGGCTGGCACCTGAGTCGGTGTGTCATGGCTGGGGTGTTGTAGTGCCGTTCGCGAAACCATTATTCATCCTCCTTGTGGTGCTTTTCCCAAACCAAAAGGGGATGCTTTGATCGGGTGGCAATGGCGACGTTGTATGTTACAAGTACCCTTGGTTTCCACAAGCCCTGTATTCGCAACAATGAAATCAGGACACCGCCTCTTACTTAAACTAATAATTGCCCTTGGGAACAGAAGGAGCTAAGGAACTGCTATCTGCCAGCCTGCAGGCTGTGGCGCCGCGCCCATGGTATTTAGCTACCACATGGCTCGTATCGAGATGCAGAGAAACAGCACAGTGTGGGCCAGGGGAGAGGGTGAGGGTGGCATGTAGGAGAGGCAGAGAAGACAGGCAGAGAGGGACTGTCAGAGCAACACTGTCCACACCAGTGTGCATGGCGGCTGCTTACTGGCCCACCCCAGGGAAAGTTGTGACCATTCAGGCATAAAAGCCGCCCCATGGCAGGATCTCAGTGGAATTTGTCCTTGATCGGTGGGAGCCTCCTTCTGTCTTGGTTTGCTCTGTCATTGGCTCTCAGCGTCACCTCTCAGCCTAGCTCTGCTGTCTCGGTCCCTCCGGCTGCACCAAGTCCCCCGTGTCCTGCTCTGTGACTCACTTCTCTGTTATCTGGATACATGTTCTGTCAGTGCTCGCTCTGGGTCACTGACCTTTCCTTCTTGGCCCTCCTCTGATGGTGTCAGCAGTGAGACCCCCCAAACCACAGGCACCCAGATTCCAGGCAGGATATAATCCCGAAAAAGCCCGGTCAAGTTTGTCTGTTTCCTTGCGTGTGTTACCACCTTACCTCTCATGACTCCAAGGACCCTGCAACATTTTGGCCCCCAGTCTTGCTGGGGGGTGGTCTTTGTAGCTATTTTTATTCAGATGTGCAGGATATCCTAGCCCTAGAGATGTCAAATACTGCCTGGACCAGCATTTTCCTCTTCCCTGGAGTTAAATGGAAGCTTCTGACATCAAGAGGGGAGGGGCCCTTAAAAATTCTAAATTTAGCTCTCACAGACTGACTCATCTATATCACAACTTATGGTGGGAATCATGACATATGTTTTTGTGTAAGTAGTTTAGTCGTTCTATTGGATGTCTTTAAACGCCTTATGTCCTTCCCTCATTATCAGAAAGTTGATGTTTGCAATTACACAGCATGTATACCCGATAAAGCATTTACATTCCATTCTTGGTCCCAAGCAAATTCTCCTCCTTATTCTAAAGCCAAGAGTTTCCTCCACAGTAAATTTCCCGGTTGTTGGATTTACACCACTGGGAAGAGATTTAGAATTCTAGCATATTAAAACTGGAAGAGATTCTTTCAGAGACTGTCAAGTCCAACCCCAGAGTGACGCAGTCGATGGCGCTGAAGCCCACGGAAGAGTGTGACATGCCAAGAAAGGAATTTATACCAGCCGATCTCCTCCCTTTATCAATAAACTCTACCCTCCCGGAAATTGCAAGGTCTGCCGCCCATGAGCCTACTTGGAGGAGATTCCTTACACAGCAGTCCCGTGCTGTGTTGGAATTTCCTAGATTTGCCATGCTATGTTCTGTCTTCAAGTATTCTCAACTACAACAATGTCCCTAATTTCCACAAATGGCTGGTGACTCCCAAGTTTGTATATCCAGCCCTGACCTCTCCATTCAACTCCTGCTACCCTCCTCCTCTTTCTTCCTCACCCCTGACAGTTTGCATATTTGAGATCTGCTCTTTCCTAGCTGGGGTCTGTTTAGGAGACTATTAACATTGCCTCCGCTTGCCTCTACCTGCTCAGTGTCATGGGCAACACGGAGCCTCAGGGTTTCTACCGAAAACACACACTGGACCTAGGTACCCGCTGCTTGGAAGCCTTTGGTTCTTCTCTAGCCAGCAAGGATGTGTCCTCTTCTTCACCCGGGGCCCACTGCCTGATGGCCCTGTCTCCTCCACACGCATTGCAGTCACAGCTACATGCAAGCCATGGCTGCTTTGTGCCTTCCTGCCTCTGGAAGTGCTTTCTTCTGCCTGGACACCCCACATTCCACTTTATCCTTGTCCTCCCCAAATTCAACCCTAAGAGCTGCACTGGGCACTACCCGATCCTTGCAGTTCCCCCTGCTCTGTCTGACTGTCTTTCCTGAGTTTTATTTCTAAGTATGTTTATGCATAAATGCACCCGTGTGTCACACTGCATAATTTGTTATGGGGCCAGGGGACTCTGGAACCTTTGGCAAATTCAGGAGTCCCACCTCCCAGTATCCGCATCTGGAGGGTCCTGCCTGCCCAGCCCTCGTGCTGGGAGGCAGCGGGTGGTGCACAAGCCCTGGCCGCTGCAAAGTTCTATGATCCTGGGCAAGTCATTTTATTAATACTTTTCTGGCCACAGGCTCCTGGGCTGCTCATTTCCAAGTGGTTTGCTGTTTGCTGAGGCCATCCCTGGCTCCCCTGCCCCTGAGGTCATCTGCCACATGAAGAGGATGCCTAAATGTGCTTCATTTGAGAGATAGTGTGATTATTGGTGGTATTTTAAGGTAAAAAAAGACAGATATGCTTGCTTCAAGACCTTTTGTAAAAAAGATGTCTTTTCTTGGGGAGCCAATGATTTTTTTATATTGGAGTTAATCATCTCGTATCCTTCTTTTAAAATGAAAAGGAGATCAAGAATACAGGAATCATACCTGTCTGGAGACAAGAGCTTCCTTTGGCCTGAAAATTTATTGTTTTTATTTACTGTGCCCATCCTGCTTGGATGTTCTCATGAGAGAGAGAGAGAGAGAGAGAGAGAGAGAGAGAGAGAGAGAGAGAGAGAGAGAGAGAGGGAGAAATAGAGAGAGAAGGGTAGTGCACAGGAGTTCGGCAGCCTGGGTCTAGAAAGGTTTTGTCCTGGCTTTACCACTTCTTAGCCACTTGCTATGAATTGGCCTTGGAAGCTTTCCTCTCTCATTTGGAGTGTGTGATATGTGGCTTTTGTGTTCCCTGGTTCAGGGCCCTGTTGTGAGGAGCAAAGGGGACACGCATGTAAGCACACCCAAGTGCTGTGTCCACGTGTGTATAATCGTTATTCTGTTTGGCTACCGTGTGGGGCCAAGGGTTAGAACCTGTTCTTGCTATTTGAGGACAAATACTGACCTCTGTCATTTGTGCCAAAAATAACAGAGCAATTTTCCCCGAAGCTAACAAGACACAGGCTGCCTGCCTCTCAGGGGACTACTCATCAAGAGTGACAACAGCTGGTGACTATGCAACCTACAACAGCATTTGCATTTTCACCACCCGCCACCAGAATGCAAGGTTCCGGAACCTTGGCACGCTGCTTGGAAGAGCTAGGCTCCTTGGCTCTAGGAGGCACGCCACGATCGTATTGTTGTACATTTAATGGAATACATTCACGGAAACATTCAAAGTTTGGGGGAATCACCGTGACATGTTTGAGCAAAACACATTCACAGATGCTCACAAAAAGGTTAAGTGTCTTGTTAAAATCATACCAAACTCCTCGGGTAGAGTATAGACTCTCAGGGGCAGTGGGTATTTAGTTTTCTTTTTGTCTAACTATATACCACGCCTGGGACAGTAAAGTTTCAGCAGTTTGCTCGGTGAGTGTGTATGCGTGTGTAATTTACACTCACACGTTTGTTTCGGTTAAGGAGAGCGTGGCTTTCTACGGAGACCATGCCAGATTTCTGCTTCTCTCGGAGTGTCTGAAATGACAGAGGTGTTTTTAATGAGGGCAATTATAACTGCGTCTGACTGCAGCTCAAAGCAAGGCTGAAACATTGTGTGAGTGTGTGTGTGTGTGTGTGTGTGTGTGTGTGTGTGAGAGAGAGAGAGAGAAAGAGAGAGAGAGAGAGAGAGAGAGAGAGAGAGAGAGAGAGAGAGAGAGAGAGAGAGAGATGGGAAGAGCAGAGAGGGAGAGATCGATTCATGAATGCAGAGCTCCCAGAGAGGGTGGGAAGTGCTTTTTCAGCTGCATGGGGCTCCCTCAGACAGAGGGCAGGAGCTGCCGAGCCCAGCTCGGTCTGCAATTTCTGCCGCTGACTGCTGCTTGCTTTCTGCTCCCCAGAAGCAGGCTTTTAAGGAGAGGGGGGAACTCATCATGGTTGATGTATTTCAAACCAGTTATATTTGCATCTCGGATATTTTTATCCCTCTGAAATGTGTGCTTATATTCATCAGAAAACTGTGATTTTTTTTTTCAAAATACAACCATCCAAGGGAACATTTATGCAAAGTGGGAAATGGTAAAGCCATTTTATGAGCTTGTATCCTCATCTGGGCCTCCCTCCAGGTTACACCAGGGGCGCCAGAATAGCCCACTTGTTCTTCAGGTTCTCTCCACACCTTCCCCTCTGTCCTGACACTGTGAGGGCAGGTCACTTGAGGACTGATTTAAATGGAAAATGCCACAGCCTCAGATAGCCAAGCAAGCGAGCGTTCTTCAGTGTGGCATCATTTAGACGGCCTTGACTTGCTGCCGGAAAATATAGGCCAGAGCATGCAAGAACCACTAATTAGCTTTTTGCCTAATGGAAAACAAATGGAAATGAGTGATCAGCATGTGAGTATGGTTTGGGGCCATAGAAATATATTAAAATAGATATAATTATTAAAAAATACATAAAAATAAAAAATAAAAGATTGAAAAAATAAATATGAAAAAATATAAAAATAGGAACTCCTGATGTTTATTTCACATTTATTATAGCCTGGTGCTACATTATTGCATTACTAGACTATCTCATTTACTCCTTACAAAGATACCCTGAAATAGGTACTATCGCCCTCACTTTGAAGATGGAGAGATTGAGGCACAGAGAGGTTCAGCAAGTGGCCCTAGGTCACACAGCTGGTAAGGAGTAAAGTTGAGTCTCAGACCCAACAAGTCCTTTACCACCTGCGTTCTTCCCCATGGTGCTGCCTTCATCCCTAAGGACTGGCAAAGGGCCTGGAAACGCAGGCTGTCCAAGCTGAAGGCGGCAGTGAGAATGCAGGTCTAAGAGCTTTGCTAGAACCTTCTGCCGCTGAAGCACTCGCTGATTTGCACAGGTGTGCACTAGCCATAACAGCGCATCCAGGTAGAGGCTCCACCTCTGCCTGCGGAGAGCTTCCGGCTCGACCAGGAGGGCGGGATGTGTGCATGCGTAGCCGTGATCCATCGTATGGAGCGGAGACACAGGAGAGCTCAGGGGACCTCAGTGGAAGGGACAGACGGAGAGGGGAGCAGGGACGGGGAGACGGAGGGAGAGACGCAGAACAGAGACAGACGCGGAGTTGATTGGAGGGAGGGAGTCCTAGCTCACAGAGCCAGGGCGGGCTTCACGGAGGAGGAGCTTCAACTCGGCAAGAAGCGGGAGAAGAGGGATGGGACAGGGGGTGGGAAGGAGGAATATTCCAGGTGGAGAACGGCGAGAGGAAAGGTGGGACACTCAGTGGACCGAGGCCTGGCATGAGAAGGGGACAGGAGGCCAACACGGAAAACGAGGACAAGTCTGTGGAAGGCCGTGGAGCCAGGCAGAGTTCTCAGGGTGGGGGCCGGGGCTGGAGTTGGGGTGAGCCTGTGCCAGGAGGAAGGGGCTGAGGCCCAGACCCGTGCGAGCCCCTCAGCGACCCACCCGGGGGGCCGGGGAGATGCTCGGAGAGATGTGGGCAAAGCCAGAGCGCACGGTCTCCTGCAGCCACGGGGTGAGGGGTTTGAAGAACTAAGAACCTGCCTGTCAGAATGGGGGACAATTCTGCAGAGGAAAGTTAGTTTTCATCACTTACATACTCTGCTAAAGATTCCTAAAATGATCTGGAATTTTTATGATTTGGGGTTATAAAACCTGTGGGCGTCTTCGAAGGAGGAGGTGAAATTCTCACTGGGCAGGCCATGCACAGTGATTTGGTGGCATGTCCCTCTTTGCAGAAAGGCTCAGAGCCTTTGTCTCACCAGACAGCCTTTCTAGCGTCCCTTATGTACAGGTCCCCGGTTCCCTATGATGCCAGCACTGTGGCCTTGTTGACCAGACCAGGGAGGGTCCTAATGCCCTGAGGTATTAGGATGTCGCACAGAGATCAATCAGATTCGAGGTTAAGCTGCACTAACACAGCCTCGACTCCTCTGGCTTCAGTGTGAGTTCACAGGAGGCGGGGGAGGGTTTGGAGCACACCCCTGGCTGCTTTCTTGGAGCATGTTGAGCGCATGAGCTTCTAAGAGGAATGAGTAGCAGGGATAAGAGTTAGAAAACTGCTGGACCACGTGGCTGCCAGGGTTCTCCGAAGCCCAGCGTGTGTGTCTCCCTGGCTTGAAACCCTGAGACTCTCGACTCCCAGCATCAATATCCAGGCCATGTTTCGTGAATTCCCCCAGGGTAGTCGTTTTCTTGGAATATTGGTGAGTGACTCATTCCTCCTTTCCTAGAGCTCCTGGAAATATCATAAAATATAGGACAAGCATTATCACCAAAGTCCTATCAAGAAGTTTCCTTCAAAGAAAATACCGAGCTAGACTGCAGGGAGCCGCCGAGGCTGTCTGGGCAACGGGAGCCTGCAGAGCCCGTGCCTGCAAGTGCCCGCCGGCCCCTGCCCAGGCAGGCACGCCTGCTCCCATGACATGCCTGCTGTAGGTTCAGTCCCCAAGTTCCCAGGACCCAACCCTGAGTGCTGAATCTTGGAAGCGGCCGCGAACTTCCTCTTGGTCTCATTATGAGGGCTCTTGTGCCTCCAGGGTGATCTTGCAGAAATCCTAAACCTTGCAGCGGCCAGTGCCTCTCCCACCCACCTACCTTCATCTGAGGTACAAGCTTTGCTGAGCCACCTCTGTGCCCAAGAAGAAAGGGAGCAGATGCCACATTATTTCCTTTCTTTCCTCTTTACTTTCCCAGGTTGCCTGTGGCCCAGGTTCAGGGACCGTTGGGTCCTCCAACAGCTACTCTGCACCCCCAGATCTGCCTGTTCCACAGTGAGTCAGGACCCTGCCCTGCAAGCCCCAGCCTCCACCTACCTCCCCAGGCCCGTTTCCGATCTCCTCTCCCTTCTATACCATGCTCTAGCCAGACGGGCCCCTCTAGTCCCCGAGCACATAGCATCGCTTCACCCCTCCATTCCTACTTTCTTTGCCTGCAGAGTCAAGTCCTACTTGTCTTTGAAGACTCAGTTCAGGTTTGACATCCTTTTCGGCACGCTCCCTGGTCATCCCATTCCGAGTGCCCGGCCTCCCTGCACCTTAGCATCTGTGCGTTCCTTGGCCATAGGGCTTGTCATTCTTGGGGCCATGACTCACAGAGTAGCAGAGCAGGCCAGAGGAGACAACTTGACAACTTCAGGAACAACTGAAAGACTAAGAAGGACGAATCCCTTTGTTTCCAAAAAGGAGAAAACAAAATCCCGAATCGAAACCAAAGAATGAACAGAATGAAGAGGGTGTCATTGAATAGACATGAGTTTCTTGACATGAGATACTGACTGGTCATTTGTTCAGAATTTTCTAGAAGAGTGTCTGTCCTAGGAAAGGATACAATTAAATGACCTGGAAGAGCCCTTCCAAAATTGTTTCTGGGATGCAGTGATAGTTCAAGGGGGAAAAAAATCCCTGATTCCTTCTGCTTCTGTGCATGTGGAATTGCTTCCTTTATTGGATCAGGGGTGGGTGGAGAGGTGGGGGGTCAGTTGGGTGCGATGCTGGGAACAGGGCGGCAGAACAAAAGGTCAGACTGGCTGGACACCGTGACACGTAAGGGAAGTTTGGAGAATGATCACCTGACCCAGCAGGCTGACCCTGTTTGAAGGAGCCACTCGAGTGCAATGGTGAGGTCGGTGTGGTCACTGGGCTGCTTTATGCTTGCCCAGGGACGCGATGTTGTACTAGGGCAGACTCTGGCTGCCTCGCTGCCCGGTTCTCCCCTGCCTTTGAACCTCTGCCTGCACTTGCCATCGGCAGGAGTGAGCCAGTTTCCTCCCCTGGGGCTGCGCTGCGCTGTGGTGGGACGACACATCGTGTTTCCCTCAAGAACTGGTTGGGTCATAGTGAAGAGTAAGGGACTCATTCATTCATTCATTGATTCATGGCTCAGCACGTGTGAGGCCGTGATAATGCACAGCTTTTGGGAGGCCATGATCAAGGTTTTTGGACAGGAAATCAGTCTATTTTAAGCCTAAGCTGTCTAATATTGGATAACCCATGTGGAGCCCCCTGCCCCCCCAGTCAGGCAGGGAACCCAGTGGGACACAACAGCAGCCCCTTCCCAAGCCAGGCCACGCTCTGGGTCCCTGTCGGCATCCAGGGAGGTGGTGTGGATGCTTGCTGTCGAGACAGAACACTGTCCCTGCTGAACTCTGTCACAGCGGAGTCAACAGGGCAGCTGAGAGTCCCCGTTATTGGACTCATCCCAGGAAGTCAGCCTGTTACTTATGCATGCAAGACAGTGTAGGGTGCAAGAAGATGTGATTCTTCAACCTCTCATCTGTGTCAGTAGTTATAAAAGACACTAAGTCAGGGGAATATTTTAGAAGTGTTCCTTTGAGAAATTCAATTTTATAACCAAATGTGACATTTACTGGGGCTGGAGATTGAGGAAAATTCATGGATAGAAACCATATCGATTTTTTGTGCTTCGTGCCATATATTTTCAGCTTGAGCTTCTGTTTGGATAGAGCAGGGGAGGGAGAAAAGGAGATCCCCTCATTAGGTGCCTAGCAATTGATTCTCGGCAGCAGAGATCTCTGGGAAGGAAACAAGGAAAGCCATTCTAATCTTTTTGTGTGTGTTGTGTGTGTTGTTATTCTTGTTCTTTTGTCTCTTCTTTCTTTTTTCTCTCTATTTACAATCGCTTTCTTCATTTCAGCTTTAGGGAAGATGGAATAGATAGATTCCCTGTTCTTCTCACCAAGTACAACTAAAAACATCCTCGACAATGTATATAAAACAAACACAGGTTGACTCTGAAAGGTCAATAGAAGGCGGACCAGCTAGGGACCTTGGTACCTGAGGAACAACACAGGGGCCAGTTGCCTGAGTTTTCCTTTTGCTTTGTATAATACACCCTTGACTGGATACTGGAGAAGACAGCAACTTGGAAATGTCAATGGATGCAGACAAAAATGCCCCAAGGAAAGCCTGCTTTCTCTAGCCAAAGGACTAAGAAAGATGTAGTCTAAGAAGACAGAGCACTTTTGAATGATAACCTCTCCATTCCAGCAAACACTACAGAATAAACAGCAATGCCACTGCAGAAGAAAGGCTAAGTGGGGAGCTAAGACTTCCACCCTCACCAGGCTGTAATGAGGTGTCCAAACCTGCTGCCAGGGTGGTGTCAGGGAAGACACAGTGAGGATCCCGGACTTTCATTCTTGCTGAAGGATAGTGAGACCCCCCTAGAGACCACATGAGGAGCCTGGACTTCCACACAGATCTGGCAGTAATGAGGTGGCCCTACACAGCCCCACTGGGGTGGTGTCAGAAAAGGACTAGTGTAGAGTCAGGACATTCAGCACCACCCAGCAGTAAAAAGGCCACTCCTGCAAAGTGTTGGTGGAGACCATGTGAAAAGCAGTAATGAGGTGCCCGGCTAGGATGGTGTCACCAGAGGCTGAGTGGGGAGCCCGAATTCTCATTCCCACTTAGCAGTAACAAGTATCCTCTCCCCTACCCCAGTGTCAACGGAGGCTGACACCCCACTAGGGAGCAATGAGGTGGTTCCCCCCTCCTCTGATGTCAGAGGAGGCTTGCTGTCACACAAGATTTAAAGAAGATACAGGGTCTTATACAACCAAAAATGTCTAGGTTTCAATAAAAAATAAATTACTTGTCACACCAAGAAACAAAAAGAGCTCAAACTGAATGAGAAAAGACAAATACTGACACTGACATGATACAGATTTTAGAGTTATATGAGGATTTTAAAGCAGCCATCATAAAAATGCTTCAACAAGCAATTATGAACATGATTGAAACAAATTAAAAAATTCTTAACAAATAGTAAGCCTCAGCAAAAAATTAAAAGGTACAGAGAAAGAACCGAATGAAAATTTCAGAGCTAAAAATGACAATAGCTGAAATAAAAACTTGATGGATGGGGTTAACAGCAGGGTGGATGAGGCAGAAGAAAGAAGCAATGAACTTGTTGATAGAACAACAGAAATTTTCCAATCTGAACAATAGAGAGAAAGTAGGCTGAAAAAATTAATAGAACCTTGGGAATACATGGGGTTTTAACAAAAGATCTAACATTCATGACATAGATCATCAGGAGAAGAGGAGAAAGGAAACAGGACTGAAAGAAGTATTCAAGGGAATAATGGCTGCAAACGTTCCAAATTTCACCAAACAATAAAATTAACTTACAGATGCAAGAAGCTGAGTGAATCCCATACAAGGAAATCTACATAAAGACACATCATAAACTTCTGAGGACTAAAGAAAAAGAAAAAATCTTGAAGGCAGCCAGAAAGAAATGATGCATTACATAAGGGAAGAATAATTCCAATGAAAGTGAATTTCTTATCAGAAACCACAGTGCCCAGAAAGAAATAGCACAACATTTTTCAACTACTGAAAACAAGAACTGCCAACTCAGAATTATATACCAGCAAAATATCCTTCATGAATTAAGGCATTCTCAGATGAAAGCAACAAAGAGAATTTGTCATGAGCACACTCATCCTAAAAGGAAACGAGTTCTCTAAACAAAAAGGAAATGTTAAAAGAAGCAATCTTAGAACATCACAGAGGTAGACAGGACATGAAAAGAGCAAATACATAGGCAAACCCAGTAGAATGTCCTGATCTTGAGTTTTCTAAGTTATGCTTGATAGTTGAAGCACAAATTATAGCATGGTCTAATGTGGTTCTCAATGTGTGTAGAGAAAATATTGAAGACAATTATATTATAAATTGAGGAGGGTAAATGAATGTAAAAGAAGCTAAGGTTTTCATGTTCCCTTGAACTGGTAAAACATCAACACCAGTAGTTAATTTATATATATGCAATGTAATGCCTAGGAAAACCACTAAAAAAAGCTAAACAAAGAAATACACTCAAAAATACTATAATAAATCAAAATAGAATTATAGAACATGTTCAATGGCCCATAGAAATTTAGGAAAACGAAAACAGAGAATCATAAAACTTAAAGAGCAAACAGAAAACAAAAAATTAAATGGCAGACCTAATTATATTAAATATAAATAGTCAAAATGTACTAATTAAAAGACAGAGATTAGTAGAGTGCATAAAAAGCAGCTCCAACTACATTGCCATTTAAAAGAAATTCACTTCATATATGATGGCGGAGGTAGGTTGAAAGTCAAAGGATGGAGCATAACCAACGTTAATCAAAAGAAAGCAGGTGTGGCTGTATTATTACATAAAGTAGACCAGAGCAAGGAAAGTAAGAGAGATGGAGAGAAAAATAAGGAAGTTTCAGTCATGGAGGACATTATGTTAAGTAAAATAAACCAGGCACAGAAAGACAAACATCACATGTTCTCACTCATACGTAGGAGCTATAAAAATTGATCTCATGGAGGTAGACAGTGAGGTGTTGGTAACCAGAAGCTGGGGAGGTGCAGGGGTGGGATGGAGAGAGGTTGGTTAATAGGTACAAAAAAAGTTAGATAGAAGGAATAAGTTCTAGTTTGAAAGCACAGTAGGATAACTGCAGTTAAGAATAATTTACTGTATATTTCAAAATTGCTAGAAGAAAAGTTTTGGAATGTTTCCAACATGAAGAATTGATAAATGTTTGAGGTGGTGGATATCCCAATTATCCTGATTTGATCATTACACATTGTATGTATGTATCAAAATGTCACACGTACCCCATGAATATGAACAACTCTCGTATATAAATAAAATACGAAAGTTTAATCAACCAGGAATACATAGCAATTCTAAATGTGCATGCATCAAACAACAGAGATGCAAAATACGTGAAACAAAAACTGACACAACTGAAAGGAGAAATAAACAAATGCACAAATACAGTTGAAGAGACCAACACCCCTCTCTCAGCAATTGCTAGAACCACTTGAGAGAAAAATAGCAAGTGTGTGGAGGAACTCTACAACCCATCAACCAACAGGATCTAGTTGGTGTTTATGGAACACTCTATCCAACAACAGCAGAAAACATGTCCTTTTTAAGTGCCCACAGAATACACACCAAGACAGATCTCAACAAACTTAAAAGAATTGAAATCATAGAGTATGCTTTCTGATCATAATGGAATCAAACTAAAAAAAAAAACAACAACCCATTTTTCTCTGTTTCTTTCTTTCATCTTTTGTTTCTTTTTCTCTTTTTCACTTGTGCCACCCCCATTCTTACTTCCCACCACTCTGGCCTGCCCTCGCTCTAAGTGTTGCAGTGAGTGTGCAGTTCTTGGCAGGTTTTTGGAGTAGGATGAGGCTTATGGCCCAGATCTTCAAAGAAAAGGGAGAAATGGACTTTCCATTCTCTTAATCCTCTCTCTTGGAACCCTCTCTCTGCTCTTGGAAAATTGCCGTAATCCTGACCTTGCTCTGTTGTGACTGTCCCTGGAACCTTTCTATATAAAGAGAGAGGAAGGTGGTTAGATTCTGAGTCTGTGTCACTGAAGATGGATTTGCATCAGATGTGCAGTTTAAACAGTTTTGTGACCAAAAAAAAAAAAAAAAAAATTAAATGGAGCAGAAAAAATAGCTTTCCTCATGAGATCAAAAATTCAACCATACACTTCCAATGCAGAAGGCAGAAGTCAAGAATGACTGCATCTGCCGGGGATCCTCTCTCCCCTGTGGACCCGTCATTGCATAACCATGTGCTGTGTGCATACGACCCTTTCAGTGCTGCTGAGCCGTGAAGCCCAGTCCTGCTCAAACGTGGGGACTATTTCTCAGAACTGCACATTCCCAATCATGTGCTTCTCCTTGACAATCTGTGGGCCCTGATTTTTTGAAATCTATACATAAGAAAGGAAGGATGGCTCCCTCCTTTTCACTATAAGGTGAGCTAATGGCCAAGCGCAGCAGGGGCTCAGTCTGTGACAGGCAGCAGCTGTTCAGGCTCTCTGTCCCAGAGGACAGCAGAAGGCAAGGGAGAGGGGGGTGGAAGCAGGATTCATGGAGCTCAAGGCAGGAAGTCTTTCCTAAGGCTCTATCCTCCCTGGGCCTGGGCGCTGGGGCAGATGGCGCTTGCTTTTGCCATCACTCAGAAAGCCGTGGCCAGAGACTTGGGGCAGCAGGAGAAGGGAGGAGGTCCAAGCATCATTTCCGGAAGCTATTCAGAGTCCCTGTGCTTTAAAAATCACATAATTCTGCTCTCTGAATATCACAGAGGCAATTTCATACAATGCGGCATTTGTTGGGCCACATCCCCTGCTGGGGGTGGTGGCAGGGGTGAATTACTATGCCTAAGGCCACGACCAGCTTAAACACTTTCATCTCCTTCTTGTGGCTAAGATCATTCACCTGAAATCCTGCTATCACCTTTCTTGCCCTCTCCCTACTCCTCAATGGATTCTGAACTCAGTGATTTTGTGCTTCTGGCCTTGGGTAGAGCCAGCCTCTCTGCTTCTGATTCTCTGCATCTACCTAGATGAGCAGGTGAGGACTGTGGACTAGGTGAACTTCAAATCACTGTGGAGAATGTTCCTGGGGGAACCTAGGTGATGGGTACATCATATGCACTGTATTATTCTTATGGATTTGAGGATTTTCAAAATTAAAAAAAGATGGGAAAATCAGTAGGCAAATGTAAACTGCTTCTCTAAAGTCTCAGGTCAGAACAGTGGTCTCTGTCCTGGTGGAGTCGTGTGGTTAGGGTGCTGACCTTAGTGAATGCACCCAGTTACCTGGTTTCATCCCAGTTTGTGATGCTCTTGGATGGTTCCCCAGTTCATACTATGGTAGCAGTAGCACTGAGTGGTGTTCAAAACACTTCAAGTCCATTGTCTGTGCCTCTTTCTGAGCCTTGAGATGCCTATGTTTCAGTGTAGACCTACTGAATCAAAATCTCTTAGGGTAGAAGCAAAGAATATATATATTCTAAAACAGTTCTCTATGTAAATATTTAATTTTAAGATGGTAGGACGAAGGTTTCTCTGCCTCCTTTGAAAACAGCAAAGAGACTGAGAAACAGAAAAGAAATCTTCACTGTTGATGCAACTTGGAAATGCCTATGATCTCAGACCATCTATGCAGAGGGAGGGCTCTTGCTACCTGCAGCAGAGATTGGGTGAGGATGAAGGTGGTCAGTGGGAAAGGATGCCCAGCACAGGACATCTATGGCACAGCAACTGACCCTGGCCCTCTCCATCATGGGGGCACATCTAAGGCGTGGCCAATGTTTGGAGCAACAAGATGAAGATGTGGTACTGGCTATGGGAGCCTCCCTGGATGGGGTGTGACACCAAAGAGGGGTCGGAGGAAGCAGAAGGAAAGGAGAAAATGTTCAGATCTGCCATCTTGCAAAAAGCGTCTCTCTGTGGCTGCCGAGCAGCTCTGTGGCTGCCAATCTTGGTCAGCTGTGTGGTGTAAGGACTAAACCTTCTGACAAAACCCAGTATCAGACAAGCTGTGCTCTGAGACCGAGAGACTCCGTGCTATGTTGCAATGCTCCCTGGGCTCTTCTCAACACAGTCCCTCCACAAATTGCTGATCCAGAAAGAAATCCCCTCATTCATGAAGAACCAGCAGAGGATCTGTCCAAAATATCACAGGAAAAACAAAAAAGACAAACTAGAGGCTGAAAAATCATCTAAAAGAGAAAAGTGAAGTGAATAGTAAACAGTGAAATGAAATAGCAATTATAGAAATAGTAAAGTGAATATAGTGAGTGCAGAAATAGAGCCCATGATGGATTTAGAAAAGAGAGAAAAGGACTGATGAAAATATAATCAGGGATATATTTGAGAAAATAGAGCAAAATTAAAAAAAAAAAAGATTGAACTGAAAATGACCGACATGGAAGACAGAAAAAGATGACTCAACCTACATATAATTTGTGTCCTTATAGAAGAAAACAATAAATAAGCAGAAAAAATTTGCATATATCATTTAATAAAAATTTCAGATGAAACTGAATTCTTAATAGTGATAGGGCACTCTATGTCCTGCAGGGGGTAGGAGATTCATGACATTGATATATATCCCAATATGGTTATTGGACTTCAAAGAAAAAGAAGTAATTCTACAGGCATCAACGTATAAAGAACACACAGAAAAGAGGAACAAACCAGACTATCTCCAGACTTCTCTCTAGAAACACTCAGTGGTAGAAGACAATGGGATATGGTCTAAAGTCTTCAGGAAAAGAAAGTGAGATACTACAGTTTTATACCCAGCCACACTGGTGTTCAAACAAAAAGATGCCTGAGAGCTATCTTTTAAAGGTGCGAGCACTCAGGGAATCACATTCTTCGTGAGCTTTTTTGAGGACATTGTGAAGAAAAACCTTGGCTGCCTAAGAAGAGAATGAAGAACAGCGACAAAAGATTTCAGTGAGTGATCAATCCATATACGCAGATCTAAGGATAAAACATTCATGAAAATGATGACAGCAGAAAAGAACAAAGAGGTGAAAATCATGACAAAGTTAAAATAATAATATAGGTAACAAAACCCAGGTGAGAGAGAGGAGGAAGAGAAGACAAAAAGTAGTGAAAGACAGCTAAGTTTCTTATCTTGAAAACCAGGAGCAATCAGATATGTTTAAAGCTGAAAAATCAGTTACGGGAACTATAGGAATATTATTTAAAAGAATAAAGGTAAACGCTAGATGAACTAGGACTAATAGCATGACCAATCAAAGCCAGGCAGTGATGGGGAAGAAGGAAAGGTAGATGAAAATAGAAAATCAAAGAACTGAAATGTAAATATAGTTTATGGTGGGGAGATCATCTATTCTGTCTAAAGAACAGAGAGATAAGTACAATATATATAGTAGAAGAACAAAATGAAACTATCAGCTTACCAAATTTGCAAAATTATAAATTGCAAAAAACCCCCACATACAACAAAACAAAGCAAACATGAAAAATGAAGAATAATAAAAATATTTTTAAGATTTGGAGGCTTAAAGGAAAATAACGACTCTAATAAATATTACCTAAAATACAGAAATAGGTAATTATTATGAAAAAATCTCCAAGATATGTTGTTAAGTGTAAAAGCTATTTATAAAAGAGTGTGTATGCAAAGGGTGCAATGCGCACCCTCCGAGAGATGGACGTGCTTGGGACTGGGACTTGGGGGGAAGGGGGGGCAAGGGCATCATACGTAACCTAAACACCTGTACCCCTATAAACAACAAACAATAAAAAATAAATAAATAAAAGAAAAAAAAAGAGTGTGTATGGCACCAGTGTTCCAGTTATGTTTACGAAAGTGTGTGTGTATATATATATAAATTTTATAGGTCATATACTAAGGACATGTAAACACACACACACGGGTGAGCAAATGAATAGAATATCTCTGGAAAGATACACCGTGACATGGTAACGGTGGTTGTCTCTGGGACAAGAGCCTAAGGACTGCGGTGTAGGGAAGATTTTCATCCCCTGCGACTTTGTATTTTTTATTTTAACCATGTGTTTATATTACTTTTTCAAAATATAGATAACGCTTCAAAAGCTCCGCAGGTGATTCCAAGCCAGCAGAGCAGCCCAGTTTCTGCATTTCAGGACTTCTGACAACCTAATGGCGGCTGTTTTTATCTCAGTGGGAGAGATAAAGTGATCATTGCTCCCTCTGTTTCATGTGGGGTTTTGGCAGACCAGCAAATAGTCTTATTGATTTACTTGTGTCTGAAATTTCCTGGTTTCAAAAGAAGGTTATAGTCAACTAAAAAAAAAAAAAAAAAGGTAAAACCGAAATCTCCATTGTGAAGTTATAATGAACTGGGGTTTTGGATTCTCTATGAGTGTTTATATTTTGTCTTCATGTTGGAGGGCCTCATTTCAACTCCCTGATTTAATAGGATTGGATCTTAGCTTGTTTCCTGGACTCTGGTCTCCTTGTCCTTCAGTTCTCTCTTGTTTGCATTTTCCCCTGCTGGTCTCTTGCACCACGGCTCCTGTGGGCACTGCCTCAGACACACGGTGTCCCTGGGTGCTGGGGAAGCGTGGCCCAGCCCTGCTCCAGATGGGCCGGGCACCAGGCAGGATGCTGACTTCTAGCTTTGCCCCCGTTGCCTTCCCAGGCAAGAGTAACCTCAAAGCCCTTGCTGTTCAGTCCCACACTGGTTCCTTTCTCTCCCGAATCCTGTCAAACTCACAGGTAGTACCTCTCAGTTTGGCCCTCCGTTGTTCTCCAATGACCTCATTTGTGATCATTTTTCTCCAACTTGGGTTTAAGCTCCTTCAGGGGCAGATCATGGGGCTCTATGTTCTCAGTAGGTCCCAAATACAGCCACTTCCCACCATCTTCACGGCCACTGGCTTAGGCCAAGCCACCCTCATTTCTTGATGACGCCTCCTGGCCGGTCTCCTTGCGTGTCCTCTTGTGCCTCCCGTGGTCTGTTCTCTACTGGACAGCGGGAGCCACCGTTGGCTTTGAAGTGCAAATCGGAAGGTTTCTCTCCCTGGCTTGAAACCTTCCAGGGCTTTCCAGCACACTTGTGACAAACTCTAGGTTTCAGGTGACTTAGGAGTCCCTGCAGGATCTGCCCCTGGGATCCCCTCCCTCCACCCCCTCCAGAATTTCCCCCCATCACTTGCACCTCGGTCTCTGACTTCCTGTCTGTTCTTTGCGCACCAAGTCCAGTCCCTCCCTGGGGCCACTGCACTTGCCAGGAAAGCTCTTCTTCCACCTCCTCGCACGCTCTCTGTGTCACAGCACCCAGGTCACGGTTACAGTGTCACCTCCTCTGAGGCTTTCTCTGACACCCTGTCTTTTGCAGTCCCTTCTCCACCTCCCCCACCCCCGTCACTTTCTAACCTTTTCCCTCCTTAATTTATCTTTGCAACTTCCATCTTCATTCTGTATGTGGACATATAGCGTAATCTGGGGTTAGACTGCCTGGGTTCAAGCCTCAGCTCCACTACTTAAGCTGTATGACATCGGGCAAGTTCTTGACTTCCCCCTGCCTTACTTTTCTCATCTGTGCAATGGGGATAGTGTGATACATCCCTTATGGGACTGTAGTGAGGATAAAAGGAGATCATATGAAAGGCATTAGAAAGCTGGCAGGCAGGAGCGGGGACGACGTAAGTATTTGTTGTTAATATGAAACAGTTATTTATTTACTCAGTATTGCCTGACTCCTCACCCAACGCTGTCAACTCTGGTGCAGTAGTCGTCTCAGGCTGCCACAACAAAGTGCCACGGACGGGGGGAGGGTGTGGGGGAAGCAATAGGAATTTATTTCCTCCCAGGTCTAGAGGTCAGAAGTCCAAGAACAAGGTGTCACCAGGGCGGGTGTCTTCTGAGGCCTCCCTCCGTGGCTCGCAGATGGCATCTTCCCCGTGTCTCCACATGGTCGTCCCTCTGTGCGTGTTTCTGTCCTGATCTCCTCTTGTAAGGACACCAGACAGATTGGATTAGGGCCTGGGCTAGTGACCTCATTTTGAACTTAATCACCTCTTTAAAGATGCTGTCTCCAAATATAGTCACATTCTCAGGGACTGGGGTTTAGGACTCCAACATTTGAATTTTGAGGGGGCACAATTCGGCCATAACATCTGGAGGACCAGGATGAAGACCTGCTCAACCCTGTTACCTCAGCAGGTAGAAACATGTGTTCTAGCACAGTCCAGTCTCTCAGTAAGGACCCGCTGGGAGAGCAAGAGTACACCCCACCAGGGCCACCCTCTGCCTCACAGCCGCGAAACGCGGAGCATCTGGGCTCTGAGCTGAGGACGCCCGAGGAGCGTCCTTGAGAAGCACCAAACTGGGGAACACCCCGGGCCCTGGATTGTGTACCTAAAGTTTAAATGACTCCCTCAGTGGCAAGAAGGGGACCAGCCTCACCAAAGGCTGATGCTAGGTTCCTTGGCAACTCAGCTACTGGGAGGAAAGAGGGGCGCGGATGACCCCGAGCTTCCACAGCCAGGCTGCAGGCAGTGCTCAGTCAGCAGCTGGGTCATGCCCCGCTGCAGATCACCCTCTGTTCTAAGCAAGCAAACGTGTCCGTGTCCGTTCCTTGGCCTGCTCCTCAAATCCCAAGTGAGGCTGGAAGATGGCCCTTCTTGGAACTGGCTTCTGATCTTATACACGGTGTCAGAATCGCCAATGGTTGCAGTGTCTCCCATGAATGCTGTAGAAAATAGCTATATTTTACTTATTTACAATCAGGTAGACCTCACTCTATACAATAGTTGAATTCCCCAAAGGTTGTGGGTGAATTTTAAGTCCCCGTCTAACTGAAATAGGCAGGGTTGGAGGGGTTCCTATTTATAGTAAGTATATCCAGTGTGTCTCTGCTGGCCAGCAGGGAAGCCTTCTAATTTAACTGCTGCTTTTGTAAATGTGACCTTTACACACACACACACACACACACACACACACACACACACAGACACACACACACATACACATTTTTGCCTTGATGTCTGTGGAGGCCAGGGATCTAACCCTGATTTAACTCTAAAAGGGGAAGGCTTTATTAAGTAGCTTAAACTGCAGAGAAAATTGTGACCCTAGTTTAAGCTAAAATATTGTGAAAAGCCCAGAAATAGCATCTGCTGCCAGCTTTGGTGATCTTGCTTTTCTTTGGGCAGTAACCTGGTAATTTCTACTTTGCAACAGAATCTATAGAGACTGTGTGGTTAGCCCTGTGGATTGTCATGGAGGTTTCTTCCTCTCACGTTTGTGCTATGCGGTAGGTTGATTTAGTTGAAAACATTTTGGTGGTTTTGTGAAAGAGTACGATGCTTTAAAATTTTCAGCTGCTAAGTGGTTCCCCTGGACAGCCTGGGGCTTCAGTTGGGAAGAGCCAGGGCAGACATCTTGGCTGACATGTGACATCACTTGTCGCTGGGATGCAAAAGCAGAAAGTCCAAGACAAGGGGTCAGATCTCTGCAGGGACAGCCACAGCTGAGCAATGGCCACTGGAGGTAGAACAGAGACTCTTAAAAAGGCCGGAGATCTGGAGAGCCAACAGCAGAGCAGCGCTCACGAAGAGTTTAGAGATTTGACGTCCGCAGCTGAGAAGAAGCTTGCAGAAGAGCAATCCAAGGAAATTGAGAAATGAGGCAAAACGTCTTATATTCTTTTTTCTTTAAAAAATTTTCTTCATTTTATATTATTTGATTCATTAACATTTTAGACAGGGTAAATCCTGATTTAGTAGTATGCCTTTGTTTAAATGAGTAAGAGCATGAGTTGATGAAATGTCAGGTTCTTAGTTTTGGAGATTCAGAGATGGTTATGCCTGACGGCTCACTGTGCCTCCAGAGGTAACCAAGACCGTGGCCCCCAGTGACTGGAAGAAAGATTGAGCGGCTCTTTGGCCATATGCTACCCCCTCAACTTCTAAATTTTGATGGGTACCAACTTAGATCTATGGTAAACCTGGCTTAGAGTGGGCGCAGGGAGACACGAAACGGCTGCATTATTTGTTACTGAGTTTCTGAGAGTTTATTCTTTTGGAAGTACATCTGGTGTCAGACACTCATATTTTCAATGGTTTGGATTGAATTTTGCTTTATTCACAGTGTGGGGTTGACATCTAAAATCGGTTTTTGTGCATAAGGAAATAACATTATTAAAATATTATTAAAATAGGTTTCCACAGGCACTTTGTTACACATGACAAAATGCATAATTAGCTGGAGGTAAGAGCTAATAGGTTTATAACATAAAGGCTCCGCTTCTAAAATAATGTTGAGCTGATATTTATATGCATTGCTGTGACTTGTGAAAGAAACAGATTGTTCTATGGCTTACAAAAGTCTTATTGCCTTGTATTGTTTCTTTAAACAATTTTAAAATACAGAGCTGCTTGTTTTTTGGGTGGAGGGAGGGAGGGTGAACTTCTGTTATATTGGCTGTTTGGAGGTTGAGTTTAAACTGTTTGACATGACAGGACCCCAGGAGAGATCATCTGAAAATATCAGCTTTTCAGGGCCAATGAGTCATCTAGCATCACAAGCCATGTTGGGGGGCTGAGGCTGGTTTGAAAGCAAGTCTACATCATGCAATAGCTGATGCTTGACAGAGATGCAGGAAAGGAACATAGAATTCTTTCATAGTTTTTTTTTTAATTAAAACTCTGCCATTCAGATTAAATGTGTGTATGCCATTGTTTCATACATTGCAAAAACAAGTCAGGTAAGACATGAAACCTAGACAGAACTAGACAACTTACCAGACTTGTATGCTCTGTTTGTGATTAGGTAGCTTTAAATGCAAAGATTTGAAGATGTGCCAGGGTTTCAGGGGAGGGAGGGAGTCAGACCCCACTGTTGGGGTAATGCGATTAGATTGCCTTATTTGGAATATCACTGGAGATGTCTCTTCAAAGGCACCTGCTCCAAGCAAACATACACCTTGCCAAGGCCCCCTCTAAAAATGAGAAGAGGATGCTTTGCTTTGCTTTACTTTTACTGAAGTGATGGCACCAAGGCGTGATCTAGGGTCCTTTAGCAGTGCCATGAGTCCATCAGCCCTCACAACCCCCAAATCAACAAGCAGAAAAGTTATGCAGAGACAGATGCTCTCTGTGCTGTAAGGCTTCAAGAGAAGCTGGTTTCCTTGTCTTCACTCCTTAGAACTAGACCCCAAGTACCTCCCGGCTAGAGCCCTAACCATAACCCCCAACCTAATTTGCACACAGAAAATCTCTATAGGCGCATTAGAAAAGCTGGAGTCCCCATTGACGGGGTGATTCATATACACTGTGAATAATGCAAAGTCTGTGTCAGGTGGGAGACAGCTGTATCTTTAATGTGATGCTGAAATAGCTAAGAAATATTCTACTTTGCTTGACATGGAACACAGAAGTTACCACTGTACAGAAAAAAAGTGGAGGAGGCATCGTGCAAATGTTCTCAGATAACTGTGGATATTCTTCTCTGTCAGCCATGTGCCACCATGTCCACCTCCAGTTCTTGGCCATTTCACAGGGCAGGGAAAGAAGAGGACAGTGAAGGCACTGGCTGGGGGCCAGGGGCCGGGGGCCTGACCCTCCCCATCTTGAACTGCCTCGTTCTATAGAATGCAGATCCCAGTTCCTCTGTTGGCCAGCCAGAGGCAGAACAAGAAATCTTTTGAGATTCCTTGTAGCTTATCTAATTTGTCATTCTATAAATGGGGGAGCCAGCTTAGGAAGAATTTGTCCACATTATCTCCCTATTAATGGCCAAGGAGCTATGTGCTCTTGCTGATGTTCTAACATACGGTAATGCAGGCACTCACCCCATTTTCTCTTTGGTTTTTATGGGGTGGCTTAAAATTTAGTGACTGGGGACTTTGACACACCACTCTCAACATTGGAACAGATCATCTAGATAGAAAATCAACAAAGACACATTGGATTTAAACTGCACTGTAGACCAAATGGACCTAGCAGACATGTACGGAACAATCGCAGAAGGCACATTGTTCTCATCAGCACACGGAATATTCTCCAGGATAGATCGATAGATCATATGTCAGGCCACAAAACAAATCTCAAAAAGTTTAAAGAAATTGAAATCATATCAAGTATCTTCTCAGACCACAATGGGATAAAACTAGAAATCAGTAACAAGAGGAACTTTGGAAACTGAATAAATAGATAAAAATTAAATAATATGGTTGTGAATGACCATTGAGTCAATAAAGAAATTAAGAATGAAATTTGAAAAAAATCTTGAAACAAATGAAAATGGAAACACAACATACAAAACCTATGGAATACAGTAAAAGCAGCACTAAGGGGAATTTATAGCATTAAACACCTATATCAAAAAAGTAAAAATATTTAAAATAAAAAATCTAATTATGCACCGTAACAAGCTAGGAAATCAAGAACAAACCAAACCCAAAATTAGTAGAAGAAAAGAAATAATAAATACCATGCAGAACTGAATAAAATAGAGACTTAAAAAATAATCAATAAAACAAAAAGTCTTTTTGAAAAGATAAACAAAATCAATAAACTGCTAGGTAGACTAACCAAGGAAAAAAGAGAGAAGACCCAAATAAATAAAATCAGAAACAAAAAGAGAGACACTACAACTGATACCGCGGAAACATAAAGGATCATTAGAGACTACTATGAACAACTATACGCTAACAAATTGGAAAATGCAGAGGACGTGAAAAGCTTCCTGGACACATACAACCTGGAAAGATCGAACCAGGAAAAAATAGAAAAACTTGAACAGACCAATAATGAGTAATGAAATTAAATTAGTAATAAAAGTCTCCCAACAAAGAAAAGCCCAGGACTGGATGGCATTACCGCTGAATTCTGCCGTATGTATAAAGAAAAAGCTGATGAAAAATTGAAGAGGACACAGACAAATGGAAAGACATCCCATGCTCATGCTTCAGAAGAATTAATATGGTTAAAATGACCATACTACCTAAAGCTATCTACATATTCAATGTAATCCCTATCAAAATACCAATGACATTCTTCACAGAAATAGAAAAATAATCCTAAGATTACTACGGAATCACAAAAGACCCTGAATAGCCAAAACGATCCTGAGCAAAAAGAACAAAGCTGGAGGCATCACACTACCTGACTTCAAAATATACTAAAAAGCTATAGCAACCAAAACAGCATGGTACTGGTATAAAAACAGACACAGAGACCAATGGACACAGAATAGGGAACCCAGAAATAAATCCACATATTTACAGCCAACTGATTTTTGACAAAGGTGCCAAGGACATGCTTTGGGAAAAGGACAGTCTCTTTGATAAATGGTGTGAGGAAAACTGGATACCTATACACAGAAGAATGAAATTAGACCCCTTTCTCTCACCATATACAAAAATAAACTCAAAATGGATTAAAGCCTTAGACGTAAGCCCCCAAACTATAAAACTACTAAAAGGAAACATAGGGGAAACTCTTGAGGACATTGGTCTAGGCAAGGATTTTCTGGCTAAGACTTCAAAAGCACAGGCAACAGAAATAAAAATAGACAAATGGGACTATATTAAACTAAAAAGCTACTATACATCAAAGGAAATAATCAACAGAGTGAAGAGACAATATGTACAGAGGGAGAAATTATTTGCAAACTATTCATCTGTCAAGAGACTAATATTCAGAATATATTAATATAAGAGACTCAAATAACTCAACAGCAAAAAACCAAATGACCCCATTAAAACTCAGGCAAAGGATCTAAATAGACATTTCTCCAAAGAAGACGTGCAAATGGCCAAGAGGTATATGAAAAAACATACAACATCACTAATCATCAGGGAATTGCAAATCAAAAACCACAGTGAGATATCATTCACTCCAGTTAGAATCGCTATTATCAAAAAGGAAAAATACAACAAATGCTGGTGAGTATGCAGAGAATAGATAACTCTTATACATTGTTGGTGGGAATGTAAATTATTAATAGTAAAGCCATCATGGAAAACAGTATGGAGGTTTTCCCAAGAACTAAAAATAGAATTACTATACAGTCCAGCAATCTCGCTACTGAGTATTATCCAAAGGAAAGGAAATCATTATATCAAAGGATACCTGTGCCTACATGTTTATTCGCAATAGCCAAAGTATAGAATCAAGCTGAGTGCCCATCAGTAAGTCGATGCATAGAGGAAATGTGGTGTATATACACAATGGAAAACTATTCAGCCATAAAAACAAATGAAATTCTGTCATTTGCAGCAGCATGGATGGAACTGGATGTCATTATGGTAAGTGAAATAAGCCAGGCAAAGAAAGACAAATGTCACATGTTCTCCCTCACATATGGGAGCTAAGAATGTTGATCTCAAGGAGGTAGGGCGTAGAATGCTGATCACCAGAGGCTGGGAAGGGTAAGGGCAGGGGGATGAAGAAAGGTTTGCTAGTGAGTAAGAACACACAATTAGAGAGAAGGAATAAGTTCTGGTGTTTGATAGCATAGTAGAGTGCCTGCCAATAGTTAACACAGATTTATTGTGTATTTCAAAGTAGCTGGAAGAGAAGATTTGAAATGTTACCGACACAAACATGATAAACATTCGAGGTGATGGATACCCTGATTACTCTGATTTGATCATTACCTATTGTCTGCGTGTTTCCAAATGCTACGTGTACCCCATAAATATGTACAATTGTTATGTGTCAATTAAAAACACAAATAATGCACAAAGGCCTGTGTTGAAGGAAGTGATGTCTTTTATGTTGAGAAGTGAATTATATCAAGGCAGGGGTTATTTCAACAGTGAATTCTCTCAGTACCTTAGCGATTACTGAGGGAATGTTCTCCAATTTGGGCTTGCTCCAGTTCCTCCTCATTGCAGCCCGATGAGTTAATAGAATCATATGCTGGAAGGATTAGATGTAATTTTTCATGATCAAAGACATTGCAAAAAAAGAAAAAAAACCTTTCAGCTCAACTGCATGACATTTTGCAACATGCAAATTCTCCAAATTGAGAGTCTAGCATAGCATTTCTCCTTCCTGGGGGCAGATCTTTACAATCTCTGAGCATCAGAATTGGGGAAGTGGGGAATTGGTTTCTCTCTGTATTTGGTTGGTATTTGCATATCATGGGATTGAAATGAGTTTTCACAAACTTGGGTTTAGAGTCTCCTTCCAATCCTGTGCAACAGTGTTCTAACCCTGATCATGTCAAAGGACAAAGGAATGCGATGGCATCTGTTGCACCTGGTATACATGCATCTGCTGTTGGAATTCCTGTTCTTGTCCTGTCCCCCCCGGGTCTCACCAGGACTCCTCCCCTCTGCTAGCCCACTCTCACTATGTGACAGGTGACATCAAGGTCATTTGTTAATCCTTGGAGACATTTTGCTAAAAGCAACCTGGAAGATAGCACATCATATATTTCCAGTTAATTGCCAATGCAAATATCAGTAACAACCCATTTTACATATATAAAACATCACACCCTGACTAGCTCAGTAGACTCGTATCCTACATAGACCAGATAAGCCCATTTTACAAATGAAGAAACAGGTGCACACCAAGGCCGAGCGGTTCCGGTGGTAGAGCTGGGTCTGGAACCCAGGGTTCTCGACTACCATGAATCAAGTGCCTTCTCTGTTTCTCACCACGGCACAACCTGACTTGTAACGTCAACTTCAGTGTTCATTTCCCAAGTGACATGTCAACCTGGCTAGGCCACTGGCGCCAGTTATTCTGGCTAACAGGTGTTCACAGGTGTCACTATGACAATATTTTGTAGATGTGATTGTAATCAGTTGGCTTTACATTAAGGGAGATTTATCCTACATCATCTGGGTGGGCCTGACTCAACCAGCTGAAACTCTGTAAATGCTGGCTGAAGCTTCCCTGAGAGAAGGAGAAATTCTGCCTGTGGATGGCTGCTTCGGCTCATGCCTGAGATGCCAGCATGCTCTCTGTGTTGGGCTGCTCTATGGATTTAAGACTCGCTTAGCCAGCCCCCGCAGTTACATGAAGCAATGCCTTGCCATGAATCTCTTACTGTGTACCACCTCCTAGTTCTGGTCCTCTGGTCGAACCCTGACGGATACACCCAGGGAGCCGCTGTAATTAACAAGCGGAACTGATGGGCTGGGAGAGTCTCATTAGGTTTCCATAGATGGATGGAAAGAGAAAATGGATCTGCAGGTGGGCACAGGCCGCTGGTTCTTACTTCACTGAACCAGGAGCCTGGCCTTTCATATACTTTCGTGGAGCTTTTGCCAAAGGAGTGGACCTGGCTGTGGCGGGCCAATGAGGCCAGGGTTGCGTTCAAGTGGAATGACCAGTTGGATGTGTGCCCCTGCCTGCTGGTGACTGGGTGGAAGAGGGAGAACGGACAAGAGAAGTGTGGATCAGAAACAGTACAGAAAAACGTCATAAAGGTCCATTGGCAATGCCTGCGGTATCAGAACTTCTGCTAGACTCATCTGCCACCAGGCCATGGTCAAGAGGGCTATGTCCCTTGAGACCTTGAGGCCACAGATGAACTAGGGACAGCCAGTGGTTGCTGGCAAGAGGAGGGAGGACGGAGATTGGAAAGGCATGCCTTCTGTGGAAGCTTTGGAATAAGCAATGAATATTACCGGATGTCTGCAATACAAAGCTATGCATTTCTTAGGGCTTACCTCATAGGTTTTCTGACTCTAGCTGTTCATTGCCATTGAGCTATTTCTACAATCGGTAAATTGTAGAGAACTTATGTCAATGCAATTATAGTTGGCCATGCAAAATAATTCTTGTCCATAGACCTGCAAATACATCCTGTCAGGTGGATGTTCAAATGATCTCCCTCCTCATAGAAAAAGCCATTTTCCCATTCCTTGACTCCATATAAATATGTTGTTCTTGGACTTCTTCTTTGAACCTGTTGCGACATTTGTATGAGTTCCTTATTATTTAATTAAGTTTAATAAAATCTTTGACATGTTAATTTTGTATCTGCATGAGGGATGATTTTACCCTACTTGAAAGTTATCCTCTAACAACACCTGAGGTGTCCTGGGCACACTCAGGCAGGCATATCACAGGCAGCATCGCCTTCAGAGGCAGGGGTGAAATCTGCCCGGTGAGGAGAACGGGGGGCTGACGGCCCCCCAGAAAGCCCCATGCAGCCAAGCTTGCATCAGGGACAACCTGAATAAGAGTAAACTATTTTATTTTTATTTTTCAAAGTTAGAGTAAAATACAGATACTTTATCTTGCCCTTTGAGATTAATACCAAGAGATGTTTTTATAATTTTTTGAAGAAGAGTTAAATTCACTTTCTGTTTCATCTTTATATAAACATTTGTTTATGTATTTGTAATTTATATCCTACCTGCTTCTAAAAACCATATTTGACATGGGCCAAATGGTAGTAAAAGAGAGAATAATAGACTGCGTAGCAGACTAGACCTTACCTTGCAAAGCGCAATGTCATCTGAAGAACCACAGAGCAGATGGTGAAAACCCATATGATAAAAACAACAGAAGGCTACATAGCAAATATATTACAGCAACAGTCAGGCAACCGATGAGACTGATGGACAGAAAGAGAAAAGCCGGGGGTGGGGTGATGAGATCATCCAAGGTCACCACCTCCGAGATATTGATGGCGCCTTATGCTTGGGTTTATGTGTCAACAGTCTCCAAAGAGCCAAGTGTGGTTTCACTTTCATCAAGACATGGTCTTCACACTGGAGATGGGACCATCCCTCCCCAAGATCTTGCAGCCAGTTGGGAGAATGAAGATTGAGGCCCAGATCTCCTGCTGGCCTGGTGTCCTTCCTACCCGACCATGTTGATAGTGGGGACAGCTGCGTCAGTGGTGAGGGAGCACTTTGCAAACCATGCAATGACTAGAGAACAGGGAGGAACATTCTACTAATATTTTCTTAATATATATGGCTGTAACTAGGGAGATAATTACCACAAGTTTTGGGGTGACTTATATGCGATCTGTGATTACAGAGATTTGTATGTCCAGAATATAATTATAAAAAAAATTTTCCAGAAGGCCTTTCTAAGGAAAATATCACAGAATTAAATCTAGCGTGTTTATATTTTATAAAAAATAGTGCACCTTCAACAAATAAGTTGCACATTTTATTAAGAAAAACATTTGGAAAACTAAGATAAAATATTAATTTTCTTACTACTACAGTCCCCAAACCGCAGGCCGTGGACCAGAACGGAGCCACACAGCAGGAGGTGAGTAGCAGCAGACAAGGGAGCAAAGCTTCATCTGTATTTACAGCCTCTCCCCATCACTCACATCACTGCCTGAGCTCCACCTCCTGTCAGATCAGCAGCGGCATCAGATTCGCATAGGAGCACGAACCTTGCTGTAAACTGCACATGCGAGTGATCTAGGTTGCGTGTTCCTTATGAGAATCTAATGCCTGATGGTCTGAGGTGGAGCTGAGGTGGTGATACTAGCCCTGGGGAGCAGCTGCAAATATGGATTATCATTAGCAGAGAGGTTAACAATGTAATAATAATAGAAATAAAGTGCACAATAAGTATAATGCACTTGAGTCGTCCTTAAACCATTCCCCTCCAGCCCCACCCTGGTCTGCAGAAAAATCGTCTTCCCTGAAACTGGTCCCTGGTGCCCAAAAGGTTGGGGACCATTGTCTTACTGTCTATGGAAGCTGCTGTTCAGAGAAGGATCCGGACTCTAGCTGAGTTCCAGACAAGGGGGGAAGGACATCTCTATGGGATATGTGGGAAACATACAAATGGAACTTGAAAAGTCCTAAGGCAGTAGCAGTCTGCATGCTTATAGAAAGGGAAGAAAAAGTTGAACACAAATATTAGTCAGAAAATTCAGAGGACTAGCCTCAGAGCCCTGGGAACGTACCAGTCAGGGGACTGTCACTGTGTAGATTCACACAGCTCAAGACCTGCGAGACACTCCAAGCAGAATTACAAGGGGCTCCCAGGATGGGCAGGGCAGGGCTGGGGTGGGTAGGGAGGGCAGAGGAGCCAGAAATGATAAAATAAAACAAAAATGTTCTTTAGACTCCACAGTACACAAAATTCTTGGAAGCTGTTAAGCGGGTGACAGTTTTACGATGTGGATCTCGAGCGGTGTGTTCGGTGTCTCACAGCTTAGAAGAGGGAAGATGAAGGCGGAGGATGGTGATGGAGCGTCGCTGCATGCTGGATGAGAGATTCACAGTGGCCCTGGGAGGCAGAGCCAGGCTTGGGGATCGCTGAACATGGCAGTGAGCTGCTTCTCGGGATTGTTGAACCAGCCTGGGAGTCAGTCACCCGGATGATTCAAGAGTCAACAATGAATCACCCATTCTGGGGACATGCCCGTGATGAGGTACCATTGATAAGAGGTTGCTGTCACATTGCCATGGCTCACAAGGCACGTCCCTCACACGGGTGACCTCCCTTCTAATCTTAACACTGTAATGGCCAGCAGTTGTTGAGCACTCACTATGTGCCAGGCATTCATTTCTGTGCATTCTGTGTATTAATTCATAGAAATAATCCAAGAGGTATTTTTCTACAGATGTGAGTGGAAAAACTAGCTGGGTAATTTAGGTAGTTTGCATTTTAAAACCATTTTCCTAAGTTGTCAGTTTCAATAATTCTTTGCCCTGGTAGGCTGGATTCTGATGGGAGCATCCGCCTCGGGCTTTCACATGTTTGTATAATTTGGGTTCAGCTCACCTGCTCACTTCAGACCTGTCAGGAGTTGGAACAATTTGCACCTATGATGTAGGCGGTTGATAGCTTGGAGTGATCTGAGGGAGGTGGACAGGTTCTAGCTACCCGTGTGTGGCCTCTCCCACCCTGCAGCCAACGTGGCACCTTTATCTTTATCTACTTTAAATCCACTGTGTCGTTCCTGCTTCTGAATTAGGCAGCAAAGTCCTATTTAGGCTCTTCCAAGGGGTGAGTGAGGAGAGCCCGCTCATCCTCTCCATTGGCATGTGGGCTGACCCGATGGCTGTGGTCCCTTTAGGAGACACCAAGTAGTAAATCCCGGGCTTGGCAGTTTAAAGGAGGGACTGAGTGGCTCCCGAGGGCAGGCCCGAGGGTGCGGGTGCTGTGGGCACAGTCAGAGGAAAGCCCAAAGCCCAGGCAGGGAGTGTTTACTTCAGAGAGTGGCACAGTCCCTGGGAGGATGTAGGGAAGGAATGAGACCACAGTTCTCCAAAGTGGGCATCTTGCATAGAAACTTTTCATTTCCTGGAAGAGTGAGAGACAAGAGCCTTAACCAGACGATGAGTTATCCCTTTTCTGTTGCTCGTGTGGTTACAATAACCAGGAGGGCTGGCGAACCCTGGAGTTTTCCCCGTGGCCTGCTGGAAACAGACGATCGCATGGCATTGTACCTCTGGTTAGATAAATTACAGATCTGAAGGCACTGTGTCAGCAATAGCCACCATTAAACAGAGATCTTGGAGCGGAACAGACCTTTTAAGCATCTGTTTTATCTGAAGCCAGTATTTATCTCTTTGGCCTGGGCCCAGCTACCTGGCTGGCAGGGACCCAAACCCTTCCCCAGAGCTGCCTCTTGGGAGCCAAAAAATCCCGTCTGTCAGGATGGAAAACTTTCTCCCTGCCTTGCTTTTGGAGGCTTGTTAGAATAATTCTGAAATATTCCAGATAGTGCATTAAAAATATTTAAAACAATTCAGTCATTTCTTTTTTTGTTTCCAAAAGCGGCTCTTAGGAAGGCACTTAAAACCAATTATAAATCATTTGAGAGAGAATTTCTACACAGTGCAATGTGTGCCTGAATGTTTTGGTTCCTTCATTATCAGATACTTGGATTTGATGAAGAATTTTATAAATTCCAAAGTGACTTTTCAAGGGGAGCGTCTTGCCAACAACAAAGGGTGATCTGATGATTCTGTTGCCCATCGTGGTCTTTTGGTCCCCACATCCTCCACACCTGATGGTTCTGCGTCCAGCGCCGTGGCTTGGCCTGGCCCCTCGTGCGAGCCTTGTGGTGTGACCTGGGAAATGCCTCGTCTGCCACAAAGACTCAGACACCAATCCCGAGTCTTGGGAGATGCACAGTTATCTCTGTCTCCCCAGATTTCTTTGTCACGATCGTGCTTTTCCCTAATTTCCAATCCTTTTCTCTCCATTCACTACCTTCCTTTTCCTATGTTCCTTTTCCCCTCTTGACATTGAGGGCTCCATTGACTGCCACTGGCTACATACTGACCTGAGAGATTAGTAACCATGGAGGGGGACAGTCGTAGGTGGGTGGCAACTATCATGGCTAATGACAGGATATTGGACTTGGTCACATCCTGTGTCCTGGACTGGGATGGTAGCCATGAAGACAGCTTGGGTGACACCACAGCCATGGTTGTCCTTGGATGAGTGCTGTGTGCACTCCTCTGATGCTGGTGTTCAGCTCTGCCTTGGACCCTATTCACAGACTCACGCCAGAGCTCAAGCCAAAGTCTGGACTGAGTGTTCTCGGTGGGTGGGAATGGAGGTAAGAAATGCAAGGCTGTTGCCGACCCTGTACACTGCCCACCCACCTGCCTGGCAACACGTCCAGGTGGAGGGCTGGGGAGGGGCTGGATGAGGGCCAGGGCCAGCTCCACCCTTGACAAGAGGACAGATGTCTAGGCACAGTCACAGCTGGGGCTCTCAGACTTTTTCCTGAATAACGGTTAAGATTTGCACTCTTGGGTATTCTTCCTATGTGACTCATGGCTCTCTCTCCAAATCTGGAAGGAGTTGCCCAAGGAACAGTGTGCTTTTGTAGACAGATGAGCAAACTGGCAGGCACAGATGGATGGACTTCCAGATAAACAGTGATGGAGAGAGGTGAGCCCGCAGCAGGAAATGTGTCCAAAGCAACAGAAGTTTGCTGTTTTGGTTTATTTCCTATTCACAAAGTATAACCACCTGTTTTTTTCCTTTTATTTTTAAAGGAAAAGCTTTTGTAAAACCTATTAAGAAACATCAAAATGATTCTTGGGCATGAGGCAGCTGTTAAAATGTTTTGATGGGTTTAGAATAAATAAGTCAGAAACACATGGATTTCATTTTTCTTAAATTAAGTGTGTGGATTATTAAATACATGGCAAATTCCCCATAAAATAGAGTTTAGATTTTCTGGGGGCTGGGAAGGAGGTTAATTATTAGACAACTGTAAACACACAAATCAAAGTAAAGATGTATAGAGCATGAATATATAGGGCAGAGATAGGAGGCTGCCCTTTGAGAGCTAAACTGGTTAATTCATTAACGTGTGAAATAACATCTGCGGAAGTCATCAAGAAAGAGTATATCTTATGGCATGGAGCGGCACAGCTCAGACGCAGAAGTCACTTCAGGGCTGCCTGGATGTTGAAGAACTCGTAGAAGTCGAAACTAGTAATGTACCTAGAAATAACATGTGGTCAAACCTAACACGACAAGTTGGCCACCTGGAGTTTGTACTTACGAAGTCAAAGAGCAAGTCTTCCTTTGGGTCTTTGGCATTCGTTATGGAACACAGCGCCCTGGCCACCACCAGGAAGGTTTCAGTCTACCCAGGAGGCACAGCCTACAGTAGCCATAGATGACTGATGACTATGGCTCAGTAACACTCATTCGCTTCACCCAGCTGGGCTCCTGAGACTCAGATTTTAGGCTCTTTGAACAACCTTCTGATCATAACTTGGCTCTAGTAGTTTTTCCTCTGGACAGTGACATTTCCCAAGTTGACTTTCTGGTTTATACATCAGAACTTGTGTGTGCTCAGTTCATATGAGTTTGGCCCCTTGAGCCCAATCACTTCTACAGTCTCTTGACAAAATCTAGTTGCTTCTCCTGCTGGGCTGAGGGTGAGACCCAGGAACACAATGATGGCTCTAACCATCACTTGCCAGGCTCACCCAGGATAATGTCACATCCCAACCACGCATGCCCGGCTGTCATTTCTTAATATGATAATACTAATGATAACAGTGATGGTGATGGCTACCATTCCTGGCTTATCATGTGCCAAGCACTTTATATGAATCCAGTAAATCCTCGCAGTGAGTCCACGGGACAGACACTATTACCAGCCTTAGTTTATAGACCCAAAAACTGAGACTGAATTAGGTAAACGACTTTTCCAAAAACCACATTTCTGGGGTGCCTGGAGTGAAGTGCAGTGTCAATGTGCCCAACCATCCACTGACCGATCTCTCAAACCAGCTCACCAAGCACAACAAACGCAACTGGGCGAGCACTGCTGGGGGCATGCATGCTGGTCTAGACGTGATGGCATTTCATTAACCCGGGTTTATGAGTGTTTCTGCACTCAAAGCCTTTCTTAAGAACGCACTAGGAAGGCACTAGAGAGAGAAAGATGAGCAAACTACTCACTCTCTCTCTCTCCTCCAACCTCCAGCACCTTCTCCCATCCTCATTCACAGCTGAAGACTCAGCCTCTGCTTTCCCCGAGAAAGTGACACCACCAGAAGGTCATGTCCGCAAACCCAAGATGGCAGCTACTTGCCCTTCCCCTGCACCTTGCATCCCTCCCCTCTTGCTTCTAGTGGACGCCACGGGTCAGCATCGCTCTCGTTTCTCAGCACTTTTAAAACTCTTTCCCACCCCCCATCATGACTCCGTCCTACAAAAAAGTGTTTTATTGTCTTCAGTCCCCCCATCAACTTTTCCTCTGTTCCTCTGCCCGCTTTTACAGCCAAACTCCTTAGCAGACTTGCCCACGCTTGCTTTTCCAATTTCCTCTGCCTCTGTCTCTCTTAAGCCTCTCCACAGCCTCCTGCCCGGGCCCCCAGCGCCAGTCATCCCAGGTGGCGGAGGCCTCTCTTGCTGAGCCATGGCGGCAGGCCACACACTTGGCCACACCTCCTTCCTCGAAAGGGCTTTACTGGGCTTCTCACCGGCTGCTCTTTTCCTTTTTCCCTTTTGCTGCTGGTTCCTCATTATTTGGGATGCCCCGGGGCTGACCGGACTCAGTCTCCTCCCTATTCTCACTCTCATTTTGCATACCCGGTGTCCAAATGCATAGCTCCAGCCCCTGAACTCTGACGCACGGCTCAGACTGCCAGCTTGACTTCTCCATTTGGGTGTCTAATAAATAACTCAAACTTAACCTGACCCAAGCTGAACTTCGATACTAGTCTGGATTTAATGCCGTTTAATTAACCTCAGAGGATAAGGATTTATGCATTCAAAAACCTTTCTTATGAACCCACTGCATAGGGCCTGGAGCTAGATGAGCAAATTACCTGCTATGCCCCTCAGCCACACCCACTCCCACACCTCCCTTCCCTCCGTGCTCCCCCTGAACACTCAGGGGACGACAGTGCCTTCCTCCCATCAGCTCAGGCCTCAGCCATGGAGTCACCATGTCGGTCCTCCTTCTGTGACACTGCACGTCTGATCTCTTAGAAAGTCCTTCAAACACATTCAGGGTCCAGCCGCACCCCCCACCCCCAACACTGCCTCCCTCCTGCCCGGGCCCTCAGCTCTGCGAGAGCCTCCGGACCGGCCCTCTGTGTTCACTATTGTCCCCGAAAACCTCTCTCAACCCAGCAGCCACGGCAGTCCTTTCAAAGTACGTTGCCTGGCAGTCAGCCCTCTGCTCAGAACCTCCTTCTCTCAACAAAGCCAGAGTCAAGCTACCGCCTAGCGGTCCCTTTCCCACGAGTCCCGAGGTCTTGAGAGAGCAGGCTGTCCTGGCGGAGACACCTGCTCCTCCCCCACCCTCAGCTGTGGATGATTCTAGAAATGAATGTGCGGGGCTCGTACAGCTCAATCTGGAAGACGGTCATCCCCTTCCAAAGTGAATCCCAATTCTCTGCAGTGAACAGGCATCATTTGTGTAAAATAAAACATCTTATTAGGAAAAAGAACCTAAAAGCAGAAGCCTTCCAAGGACATGAACCACACTCAGACTGTGCTGTCTCCCCAGTGCAGAGTCTCCACCTGCCTTGCAGAGCCGGGCTCACCCATCCTGCTCTGTCCTCCCTCTTCCACCTGGTGCTTCTGTCCCCAAAGCAGCCTGGAGAGCCGGGGGCAGAGGCCCTAACCTTCCCGGGGGCCAGGTCGCGGGAGACTCTGCAGCTTCTGCCCTGGGACTCCCCGGAGTTCAGCAGCTACTGGCTTTGTGCTTCTGAAGCTGCTACTGGGTGTGCGGCTGCTCACAGCCTACTGTTCAATTTCCTCTTACTGCCGGCCTCACACTTCTATACTCATGTGAAATTTAAAACTAATTTTCTCTTTGAACCAGCTTAAAAGGTGGAAGGATAAATGTGGCCTTTGTCACAGCAGCCTCTCAGGGCCAGCACCTGTCAGCGCCCCCGGCCTCCAGAAAATGGAGCTCCCGGCATTTGCTTGCTGGTACGTCCATGAAGGGACACCTCCGGAGGGCCTCGCTGCCCCTAGCTCATTGTACCAGCACTAAGTAGTTCAGAGCCCTAATAGTGTTGCTCGGTGGTTTGTAAAGTTAAAAGGCAATTAGTAAAGATGTGCAGATTTTGACTCTGCGTTGAGTTTCGAAATAGTGAAGAACCAATGGGGTCTCATCAGTGATATTAACTAGCATCTACTGGGCTCAGAACCAGCTGTATAATTTGTGGGGCCCAGCGCAGCACTGGGCCCCTTGGTCAAAAATTGTTAAAAATTTCAAGATGGTGACATCAGAGCATTAAATCAGGCCTGAGACCTTCTGAGTGGAGGTCGTGTGCAAATGCACTGGCTGTGCCAGGCTCCAAGTGCACACTCGACACACGCAGTTTCATGCCCTTCAAGATAGACGCCCTTATTGTTTCCATTTTACAGATGAGCAAACTGAGGCTTCCAGAGGTTAACTTGCCAGAAATCACCCAACTAGCAAAGGGGAGAGCTGGGGTTCAAATCCAGGCAGTCCGACCCCAGAGAAGCCACTCTCAAGGAGCTATATTTTTCATATTTTCACTAGCCATTCTTTCCTTTTACAAATAATTTTAATTTTTGTAACACCATAAAGGTAGTATGATTCATCCCAGGACATTTGAAAAATAAGAAAAAGCACAGAGAAAAAAATTTAAATCACCCCAAATCTATTATATTAGTGCATACATGATCTGCCTTTTTCAAAGCATACATTATCTACAAAGCATATATATGTTTTATATACATATGAAATATAAATATGCACCTTCAACACCTCAGTCACAGCCTTACATGTCTGCGGGTTGGTAATTGAGCAAACATGAACACACCTTGAAATACACATGGTGGATCCATGTAGACCCAGACTGAATAACACAACAGCAAGTGGGCAAAGTGGCCAAGCCCAAGTTCGCAGGGTTTTAGGAGTAATTTAATTGGTGAAACCACATACTTTAGAGCAGAAGCAACATCGGACCTCAAGCAAGCTTGGTTCGAACACCCAAGAAATCCTCTACTGCACGTACTCACGGCCCGGTGAGTCTTGTGTAAATACCAATAGCTTCACGGTTTAGTTTATTTTGTGTGTTCCACGTCAGAGCAAACTTAGCATTTTTATTATTATGAGTCATGTGCCAAACTGCTCGACCCTTGACACCAAATGGTTTTATAACAAGCTATTTGCACCTGGGTGCTATTCAAACACTGTACGCGTGTACTTTACAACAGTGAGCCCATAGAGGCAGGGGTCAATAAAAAAGCCACTAGACCAAAGCCTGACTTAGGAAACAGCAACTTCTGATTCGGTTATGATGATGAAATAAAAAATCTCCCCTCTCATCCACCTTGTCTTCACAGGTCTGTCATGACAACTCCAAAAGTCTAAAACAGGAGTACCATTCTTCCCTGCCAATGGCATTACCTGCAATTTCTACCACAAAATACGCCGGTCGGCAACTGGTGTTCATAGTAAAACTGGCTGCATGAAAATATTCCCGTGATTTGTATTTAATTGTGTTAAAACGGCTTCCTGTGGGATGTTCATAGAAAAGCATTGCTGGTCTTTAAGATGCTTTTTCCCTCAAACATAAAATCTTGGGACTGAAGTGTAAAATCCAGATGAACAATTTGCTTTCCAAATAAAAGGAAAAGATCTGGAATATTTTGTTAACTCATCAACCCTAACGTGGAATGAGTGACATTAAATCTTGGTTAGGCTAACAGGCCGCTGAGATGTGAACCTACAGGCTAAATTTGCTTTTCCTTGCAAAAGGCAGAACAGAAACATTGCTGGTCCCATGTGTTTCCAGCCACTCCCAGTGGGATCGGCCATCGGTGTGCTCTGAGGCTCCTGCCCCTCTCACTTCTCCCACTCTGGAAGTTCATTCCCGGGACTGTGGATTTGGACACTCCATTATTTTAGTTTGAACTTAATAGAATGCCAGGTTTCAGAACAAAAGTGGGTGTATATTGTCTGTCTCTTTCTCTGGTGCACACCAGAAGTTCATACACTTAATTTGTTTGACATTTTGCAAGATAAAACACGAGTTGGAGCAGAGAAAATTAAAGAGAAAGAAAAGGGATCACGAGACTTTTTTTTAAAAAAAGAAAGTGTAAGTCAAAAAATGACATAAGTCTAAAAATATACTCAATAGGAGTGGATGGCTAGCTAAACGGTTTCATTTAGCGACTGAGTTCTTTCTGTGAGTTCCTGTCCTCTGTTAGTCTGTGTGGTGAAAACAATAAGCATTCAGCTTTGAATAACCAATGCTCGAGGGAGAAAACACAGCAAAATGCTCTTTTCAAAATAAGTAACCTTTGAGGATAATTGAATTATTCCTGAGCATAGAGTTATAATGTCATCTCCCGGTGCGACTATTGCTGCATTTGTGGGAAGTTTCTTTAAAACAAGCATTACCTTCTTTAGAGGGGAACAGAACTAACAAGTATTTCTTATAAACATGCTCATATTCAACCTCTTTCGTTAAACTGTGACTTGAAATTCCAAGCAAATATCTTCGTGGGATTGCAATGATTTGTTTAGCAGTGTTCTGAGTTAGGCACGAAGTGAAACAAGTTCCACCCATCCCTGTGCCGGGCCAGGCCACCCTGGCTGGTCAGCCAGCTTCCCTGGTACCAGCCCAGCCCAGCCCATGGCAAGCGGCCAGGACGGCCTTGAGTGAGGGCAGGCGTCGGCACCAGGCCCTCGCCAGGGTCTGGGAACTGAGAAGCCCGTGTGTTCCGATCACGTTTCTTTTCTCCAGTTCTGTCGGGGCTCCGAGCGTGTCTAGTGCGCCATGCCTGCCACTGGATCACAAAGGGAAAACTCGAGGGGGGCAGAGGCGGGAAGGAAGGCAAGCTGCATGTTGGGGTGCTCCAGGGAGCCTGGCGGACCAGTGCTGACCCACCGCACGACCGTCTGCCTTCTCACGCGCTCACTCTGAAAACGGCGACCCTCGGTGACGTTCCCGACACTCGCTTCTGTTGCCCGCCCACATCATTTTGTAGCTGTGCCTCTGGCGAATCCAGTACTAGGCTGTGAACCTCTCGAGGGCAGGGACTGTGTGTTAATCACCGTTCATGCTCATACATGCCTCTTTGGTAAGGTTTGTGGAAGGAACGATTGAGAAAGACAAAAGGAATTCAACCTTCAACAGCAAGTCAATTCAATAAACAGTGACCCCGCAGTGGGCCAAGTGCAGTAATGAGCTGAGAGCTGAGAAACAGGAGTGGGCATGAACAGCACACTTCCCCTCCCTCAAATCGCTCGCCATCTAGCTCGGGCCATGGCAGGTTTACAACTGGCTCTATAGAAAATTTACACAAGTTAGGGTGTTAGCCCAAGTTGACTCTGAGGACAGGGAATGGGAGTGTGAAATGTCTGCATAACAAAGTTGCGTTGCCTCATTGCACCCCGGAAGCACTTGTGTTCCTAATGGCTTCCTTGTGATGCTCTAATACTAAACTCTTAATGACGAGGCGTCCCAGTGCTGGAAAAGGCGGGTCAGCGGGCAGAGGGGTAAGGGGTCGGGTACCACAAACATTGGCTGCTCCAGTCTCCACTGCCGGGTGAGTTAAGCACAGGACTGCTTCAAGTTCATGGAGCCTTGGTTCATCTGAGGTCACTTCCAGGTATGAGAAAGGCCTATTGCCCCAAATGACATTTCTCTCCCCTTGCTAAAGGCCGGGCCCTGTTTGTTTTTTAGAGTTACAGATAAAGTAAAATCACGGAGCCTGAAGCGGATGCCGAGAGTGCTGGAAACATATACAACGAAGCATGTATATGCGTGTGCGTGTGTGTGTGTGTGAGTGCACGCATGTGTGCACATATACATGCATGTTGGATTGGGAGAAGAGATGGTTCCAGATTAAAAAAGGAGCAAGTATAAAAAAGAAGCAGAACTCTTATAAACTTGGATTTGAGGGTGGCCTGGTATGCTTTGTAGAGCCCCAAATGGCAGCGGAATAACACTTTGACAGTTCTGCAGGCTTCTCTGGGTCCTGAAAGGCACACCTCATTGCTTCTTTCAAACAGACAAAATGTAGGCCTTGCCCAGGAAAAAGGAGTCACACCAGCTGTTGTCAAGCTCCTTGTATACTGCTTCTCACCTCTGGAGAGAAACGTCGGAAGTTAGTCCTGGTGTGGGGGACACCCAGACTGCCATGTAGAGAAAGGGTGGACCACCCCAGGGCTGTGAGCCAAAGTCATCTTCTTCTCACTCAAGGGAGGTAGGGAGGTGTGGAATTCCTTCCTTGACTTTAACTTTCCCCAACCAAGAAGACCCGGCTGGTAAAATGTCAGGGATGGGAATCTCAGGAACTGGGGTCTCGTCAAGTGGCCATTCCCAATAGCAAAGGAGGAAGAAGGACATGCACAGTCAAGCGAGGGTTAACTAGACTGACTCACGTGTCATGAGACACCATCGTTCAAAGGTAAATAGACGACGGCCCACGACAAAGGAGCTCTGTGGTCAAACACATTTAGGAAATTTGGGGATCAGCAAAATAAGTGTTGTTACCTGGGCTTTTCTGCATATGAAGCTGGTGTGATGTCAACGTCTTTCTTACGGAAGACTCGTTAACACCTCATGGATTTCATCCTCCCAGGAAAATGGATGAGAACCCCGCACTAGGTTTTCAGAAGGCAAGCTCCAAAAGAATTCAGGGAACACGTGGCTAAGAGCCCATGGGTAGAGACGGCTCAGGAGGGGTGGGAGATCTGAAAATTGGATTCTGGCAGAGAAGCTGGAACGGCACAGAGGAGGGAGGAGGGTGGACAATTCAAGCCGGGACTGTCCGTGAGAACCTGAGCGGATGTGGACGTGGAGAGTCTGGGCGAGGCAGGCAGTCTGCCCTCCGCGCTTTTGCTTTTATGGGTTCATCAAATATTCATGGAGGCCCTTCTCTCGAGCTGAGGCTAGCACTCGAGATACACTGTGTGTGGGACACAATGTCTGCCTGTGGGAGCTCTTGGCCTGGTGGGAAGGGTGGAGTTGGAAACAAGGAGTCTACTGAAGCTGGAGTCATTTCTGGGTGGAGAAATATGTGTGTCACTGACAAGGCGGGACACACCCAAAGGAAGGCTGCAAGGAGTGGACAGGTTTGGGATTCTGGTGTGGAGAAAGGCTGTAGAAAGTAAATATATTTAGTCTGTGTCTTAGTCAGCTCTGGCTGCCATAACAAAATACCATTGACTGGGTGGCTCAAACAATGGGCATTTACGCCTCACAGTTCCGCAAGCTGGAAAGCCTAAGGTCACATGCTGGCTGGGTTTGGTTCCTGGTAAGGGTTCTCCCCTGGCTTGCAGATGGCCAGCTTCTTGCTATGTCTTCACCTGACCTTTCCACACATGGAGAGAGAGACAGAGAGAGAGAAAGCACACTGTCTATTCCTCTTCTTATAAGGCCACCTACCTGTCCCATCCCTTATGATGGGCCTCACCCATGTGACCTCATCTGACCCTAATTACCTCCCAAAGGTCCCGTCTCCAGATGGCACCACACTGGGGCGTAGTGCTTCAGCACACGAACTTTGGGGGCACATAAGCATTCGGTCCATAGCGGTCTGTAAACGGGAAGACTGCGGAACCCCGAAAGGTGCCTTCAGGTAAAAAGTGGATAGGGAAGGACTAGGACAAACAGGACGAATGTGAGAGAGGTGGTTTGGGGGTCTTACAGCTAAAGCTGCTTAAGAATAATAGGGCTTCTTTGTGATGTAGCAAGCTACCTGTCTTTGGAAGCATCCAAGTAGAGGCTGGAGGTTTTTTTCCCTGTGGTTGTTGTAGGTGGAATTTCTATATAGGTGAGAATTTAGTTAGAAGCTCCCAGACCCTCCACCTTTAAAATTTTATCTGGGTTCACGCCATAAGCATTCTCTTCCTGTCTTCTTCTCTACTGTGTGCCCAGAATGGTTTCCTTGTCCTGCTCCCGGAGTGGCGTGGGCAGGAGGAGGTGGTAGCCTTGAGTAGACAGATGAGCGTGCCAGTCCATAATCAATACACGTGCTCAGAATCCACACAGCACTCTGGGGTTTCTTGGTAACAGACGTGCTGGGGAAACGGGGCTGTTCTATCAAAGTTTAGCTTAATAAACCTTATCCACAGAGGGCAGTGAGAGCTGCAACACGCGGGGACGTGGTGTCTGAAAACCACCATGGTTGGGCATGGAGGTATTGCACTCTTCAAAGCTCCTTTCCACACCACTTACACTCAGCGAATACCAATCCTTCCTCCGGCCTCTCCCTGCACACACACGTCCCCAGCCTTCTCTCCTGCAAAGTCACCCGTTAATGGACTGGGGCAGACAGATGTAAGCCTGCGTTTCTTCACTTTGGCCAAGCTGCTCATGGCTTGCAGAAAGCAGCACGAGGCAAGCGTGTAAGCACAGGCAAACGCCAGCTGTGGTGGGCGGGCACCACAGGCACTTCCGGTGTGTGCGCCACGGCCGACACTCTGCTGGGACTAAATTCACCGAGTTTGACCACAACAAATCCAGCTCTTGAAGGTGCTTCAGAGTTTGCAAACTGCCTTTAAGCATGGACGTTTCACAGGCCACGAGGAAAGGGCAGTGCCTTCATTCCATAACCGGAGGGCCCGTGTGTGCTTAAGTGTGTCGCGTGTGCACGCATGTGTGCCTGTGTGTGTTTGCATGCATATGTGGATCCACAAGTGTGTGCGTTCACAGGCTTTTAGGCTCGTGCAGGCCTTCACTCTAGGTAGTAGAAATACGAGAGCTGAAATCTAGTTCCTAACCTTGCTGCATGTAGCTGGGTAACCTTCCTAACCTTGCTGCATGTAGCTGGGTAACCTTCCGGGAGTCTCTTCACCTTCGTTGGCCCTTGGCAATTCTTTGAAAATGCAGGCTTGCCCCAGAATCCATGGGCCAGCAAGCTTTGCCTGTAAGGGCTAGCTATGAAGTATTTGACTCTTTGCAATGCACATGTAGTCTCCGGAATATTCTTCTTTTCCTCCCAACCTTTTAAAAATATAAAAGTCATTCTTAGCTCAGGCCTTATATAAACAGGTGAGGCCCTGGTCTAGCCCACAGACCTCTGCAGGTGGCTCCTGTTCACCCTGCAGGACTGGTCCCCTGGCTGAGTGGATGAGTTGCCACCAATGTGGATGTGTCACCCTTCTGGGGAGTTTGACCAAGTAGTCAATATCAGGGGTGGTGGGACACGGCTCTGATTCAGGGGCCAGGAGGCTGGCACTGTCTTTGCCTGTGTTCCTAGAGGAATTCCAAGTTCACTTGCTCCCAAAGTCCTGGGCTTCAGAACCAGACAGGCATTCTTCCACCTGCTGGTTGTGTGGCCTCGGGCAAGTCCCATCACTCCTCTAAAACTTGGACGACTGTATTCAACATTGTTCAGATTCCTTTCAGATTTGAAATTGTCAAATTTACCCTTAGTGCTGTTTGGTGGGGAAGCATTTGGAGTCCTCTGCAGGTAAATATCCGTATCTTCCATCCCCTCCCACTTTCCATGCCAAGTGAGCCCCTGTTGGCTCTCTAGGCTGGTGACTCGACGACGGGTGAAAGGGAGCTGCCTGCGTGCTAGGAGCCAAGCTGCATTCCACAGCGTGGCAAATGCCCCGTGATTCACCTGTTCTTCGTCACAGGATGTCTGTGGTAGGAAGCTTTTTCCAGAAGGTTGGCATCTGTTTACAAGGTCTAAAGCCATGGAGTCACCTTGCAGCTTTGCTAGGTGCAGAAACCTTTCTGCTCGGGGAACCACTTGCCAGGATTCCGGATTCTCTGGCGTGTCTGGGTTAAGCATATGGTATCAGCTCTGGTGCCGGGGCCGGATAAGCCAGGTGTGTCATTAGGGCTCTACTGATGTATTTCCACACCTCACATCCATCTCACTTAAGAAGGCATCTAGAAGTGCAGGATGACAGTGCCTTCTGCGGCTTTGGGGGAGGCGCAGGTGTTCACGCTGTTGCTCTCAAGTTCACTGCCGGGCGGGCTGACGGCCTGCTGCGAAGAGCCTGGCTCTCTATCTCCCTTGTTCCCGCTCCAGCTCCTCTCTGCGTCGCCTACTTGCTGCTTCCTTTCTGTTTCCATGATGGCCTCGTGTCCTCCAGAGAGCATCAGCTTTCTGACCTTGTCTTTAGTCTTTTTAAAAAATCTCTAATCCGTTGTTTACGCCGTTGGCAGATGAACCTGCCTCAGGTTCCACTTTGCCTTCTGCTAGCCCAAGTTCCCTTTACCCAGAAAACTTGCACGAGTGCCCAAAGCCCAAAAGTGAAACCCAAATGTCACGAAAGCTTGGAGTTCCTCACTCTACCCAGCCCCAAGCTACCCCTCTGTTTTTATCACAGAGTATCTTCATAAAGAAAGACACCTGGTCTCGTCTGCAGGGACCTGGGCTCAGGGGGTCAGGAGTGGAGCCCGGGCACTGGGCTGAGAGCCGTGGCCTGTAGGAACTACTGCTGAAACTGATTGAGTCTGCTGTGGGTCCCTGGATTTGCTAAATGAAGGTGAGCCTCACTTCTGGAGCCAGACCAAAACAGTGGGGTCCCTCATTACAAAGGATGCCCCACGTTCCTGCTTCTCAACCTCTGCCGTGGTTTTCTGCCCCCGTTTCCTTCAAGGCTGGTCTAGAGCTTCTCATTCTCAGAGGAACCTTCTTCCTCTTCATCTCAGCATCCACGGCCCTTAGTTTCCCTGCCAGGCTTCCTGAACACCGTGGATGTTCCGTGTGTTAGGATCCAGCCAGCCTATCCTAACCCATTCTGCCCATCCCATCTCCGGCTTGACTGTGTCCTGAGAGCTTGGCAAAGGACAGATCAGAATTAACTCTGAACTGAGAACAATTTCCTGGAAAAGGCCCTTCAAAACAACAGGGCTCATGGTTGGGGCTGGCGGTGCACTATGGTAGGGAGCAGAGGGAAGGTTCCAGAACAGCTGGAACCTTGGGTTGCTGTCCCCCTGAAGCCTAGAAGACATGGACACAGGTGTTTGTGTCTCGTGCTAGCCAAAATTCTAAGGTGGCTCCCAAGACCCCTTCCACCTTCTCCCAGCTAGCTAATCAAATGCCAAACTAGAGGCTTGTGTGAAGAGATTTTGCAGGTATAATTAAGGTTCCAAATCAGTTGACTTTAAAAGAGGAAGATGATCCTGGGTGGGCCAGACCTAATCAGACAAGCTCTTAAACAAGACCAGGCTCTTCCTTGCTAGAGAGATTTGAAGCACAAGAGAGATTTAAAGGGTGTAAGGGCACGTGGAGGGGACGACGTGACAAGGAACTGGGACAGCCTCAGGAGGGGAGCCCAGTCCCTGGCAGACAACCAGGAGAATGGGAACCTCAGTCCGACAGCCTCAAGGAATTGAATTCTGCCAATAACCACGTGAGTTTGCAAGAGGACCCAGCAGGGAATGCAGCTCTGCTGACACCTTGATTTCAGCCTCGTGAAAACCCAGCCGAGCCTGCACTCTGCCCTGCAGAAGCTGTGAGGTAATTCCTGGGTGGTGCCGTAAGCCACTGAGTCTGCAGTCATTTGTTATGCGGTGATAGATGACTAATGCATGCTTTCTGCCCTCCACACTAGCCCTTCTCGAGGTTATTTTCCTCTATGATTTATAAACACAAGGCCGTCACCAGGCTCATGAAGTGCACTAAGAAGTCCTGGCAAGGCTGTTATCTCCTGGTGGATAAAATGACATGAAATGTTTTTTGTGGATTGAACAGAACTTCTCCCAGAGCAGAGTGGGCTGGAAAGAAAGCGGACCCTAGGTCAAGTCTAAAGACTATTTTTACAACCTGCTGCTAAAACTGCAGCCCTCCAAAAATTTGGGGGAATAAAAGGTTATACGAAAAAACCCAACCCTTTATCTTTTGTTATCAGAGTTTCAAGTTAATCCAACTCTGTGCCAGAGACGTGGGCCATGTTTTAATGTTGGGCTACAGTGTGCAGCTGCTCAGCCTCTTACCGAGATACTCTCGGTTCCCCAGTCCCACTGGGGGACAGCCGGGCCCCTGGGCACCGTCCCCAGTGCCCCTGCTCTGCTGCTGACCACTAGCTTTTCCTTGAAAGTGAAAAGAGGGAGTCAGCAATAATTCGGGTTTGGAGGTGGATCATGCTGGGTCTTTCCAAGCTCCTTAAAGAATCCCATGTAATTACAGCTAACCTGCCCCAATTTCAAGTCAAAAGGTAACATAATTAACATCCTCTAAAAATAGAGTTAGCAAAAGGCACTTTTAATGAGGCATCGCACCTATAGGCTACTTTTGAATGTAACCCATGATTAAGTCTCTGAACGTGCCCACTTGAGAACCTCTCTGGGCAGACGAGGAGCTGTCTGCCGCTTCTCCGCTTTCATTTTGCAACTCTTCAGCCTCCTGCAAAGCCTAGCCCGTGCTCTGTTTTCGGGGCCATTTCTAGGACCTCTGGCTTATGCTTTATGAGGGCTGGAATCATGACTTTCAGGTGTCTTTTCCCCAGCACCGAGCACTGTGCCAACACACAGAAAGCCCTCGGGGAATGTGGATTTAATTAGTAAAAGTTCTCTCACTTTTTCTCTGCCTGCTCCAACTTCCAGGTTTTTTTCTTTTCTAAATTCCACTCTCCCTCTGTTCGGGTTGGCAGATGTGGGCCCTCCACTGTCACTCTGCCCCGCAAAGCCCTTCCTCCTGGTGCCTGCCCTAAACCCTCACAGTGGCCTGAGGTTTCTGAGCCTGCCTGAGGAGTTTGGCCTTGGTCTTCTCGCCACCAAGGAGTTTCCAGCACCCCGTCCCCCCGCCGAGACCCTGGGTGCAGTCACCTGCAGGGGGAGGTTCCCAAAGTGAAATAACTCACACCAACCTTGTGGGACCACGGTAGCACTGTTCTGTTTTATAACCACGCCCTACCCCAGTGTCGGCACAGGGCTCTGTACTCAGTAACCCTCCTCCACCCCCACCCTGGTTATGAGCCATGGGCCAGCTTGTGGCAAAACCAGGCCCCATCCCAGTTGGGTTGTAATTTCCAGGGGTTGCTGTCACTCCTTCACTCAACGAATCTTTACTAAGTGCCCGTTATATGCCATTACGGTTCCAGGTACTGGGATTCAGCAATGAAGAAGACAAAGTCCTTGCTCCCATGGAGCTTACTTTCTGGGGGGAGATGAAAGCCAGAAATAACTGCTGTGTGTTATAGCTGTACACGAATTCCAGGAAATGCTATAAATTAAAGAAGGGTAAGGAGATAAAGAGTGGTTTGTGGTGGCTGTTGTACGGTGGTCTGTCTGGGATCGCCTCTCTGATGAGATGACAGTTGAGAAGAAACAGGATGAGTGCGAAGGAGCAAACCTTGCAAATTTCTTGGGAAACAAGTGATCTGGGCAGAGGGTACGGTTAGTGCAAAGGTCCTGAGGTTAGAACAAGCTCGACTTCGAGTGCTTCACTTCATGCCTTGATGATTTGGATACAGCTTCCTTTTTCTTTCCTGCAGGATGCGGAAGGAAAGTCAGGTGAACTCGGTTAAGGCAAAGGAAGACAAGATCAGAGGAAGGTTAGAATCTTTCACCTGTTTGGCTATGAACAGCAGCGTGCCGGGCAGCGGGCCCTGTGAAGCTGCGTGGGGCTGGGGTGGTCTGCCGGGCCGGCCAGACCAGGGCTTCATCTTGTGCTGCCGCAGCTGGACATCTGGGGCTGGCACAGCAGAGGTGGGATGAGACGGTGTGGGGTCCCTAGCTACTGTGACACAGGCAGTTCCAGTTGTCTCCGTGACAGGCTCAGGTGGGTCGATAGGGAGGGGACAGCGTGGGGGGCTCAGGCGACCTCACTACAGGGTGCAGTTTGGGGTGCCGGTGAACCTTTTTGACTCCTCCCAAACTCCTTCTCTCTCCTTTCTCCTGACGCTTCCACAGCATTCTCAGTCATTCTTTCCCCTTCAGTCTCTGCCATTCAAGCCACAGGCTGAAGCTAGTTGGCCCAGGAGGAAAAGAATCCTGCAGGAACCAATAGCGACATTCTTGGTTTTGACGTCTGAAACAGTCTTGGAAGCCAGGGCTTTGGAGTGCAAAAGCCAGACAGATTTGTTTTTAAGTTCTTCAAAGTTTAGCTTTGGATACCCAGCACAAAGCCCTGGGGTGCTCGGAGCATAAAGTTTATAAATTCCAGATTTGGAAAGAAGATATGATGTCCTAATAGCACTTTTCTCACCAATATGAGATAAAACCCTACCAGGCGGATGGGAGGAAGGTGGGGAGAACTCTGTGGGATGAGTAGAAAGAATGGGCCCACGTCCAGCCGCCTCCTTGAAGCTGGAAACCCTGGTGGGCCAGGAGAGACAAACCCACAGGCGAGTTTGGGTGTCACCCCGCAGAGAGAGCTGCACCTCGTTTGCTCGTGGGTGGCCCAAGGAACCTGTCTGTAAACTGCGAGAGCCCAACTCCTAGAATGGGAAGTGGGAGTGACCGGCGGTGCGCACCAGCAGACATGCGCGGGTCAGACACGGAGCCAGGCCGTGCTGTGGCCGCGGCAGCAGATGGAGCAGGGCCTGAGGCCGCCACTGCCGGCCAGGCCGTCGAGTTACACCTCTGGGGAGTTCGTAGAAGTTGAGACCTCAAACCAGAGGTGACCCCAGCGTCAGATGCAAACCGTAGTGACCGAGGTACCTTAAATTGGCAAGTTGTTCTACTACTTCCTCGAAATGGGGGCTTGTGAGCTAGTAGAGTTCAGGTCTAGAGACATGGAGTTCTACCTCTGGATGCTGTAAGTTTTGTGTCTGTATCTGCAGTTCCTTACAAATTGTTTCAACCGAAGGCAGAAGAGCCTTCCATTTCGTGGTGAGGAGCAAGGCTCCATGTGTGACAAGTGAGAAGCTCACTGGAACACCATGTTGGGTTCCTTGGCGTGGGCTTTAAGAGACGGCACAGGCAGTGGGGGAGGGGAGGGCTGGGAAACGAATCGGTGTGGTCTGCAGTTTTGCTCAGGGTCTGCCTATCCTGGGGGGAAGGCCAGAGGCCCCACATCCAGTGTCCCTGGGGCCACACTCCCTCTGACGGCCGCAGGGGAAAATCTGTTCCACGCCTTTGTATGAGCTTCTGATGTTTCTGGCAACCCTTGACATTTCTTGCTGTGTTTACAGACGCACCACTCCAATCTCTGCCACCGTCTTCACATGGCATTCGTCCCTCCTGGCATCACATCATCTTCTATTTTCTCACAAGAACACTAACTGTACTGGATTAGGGCGCACCTCAACGACCTCGTCTTAGCTTTACTGCATCTGCAAAAACCCTATTTTCAAATAAGGCCACGTTCATAGGCACCGGGGGTTAGGACTTGAGCATAACTCAGAACAGTGAGCTAGCTTGCAGGAATTCATTTGTTTTGTTTGCTTTTTAATTTAGATATATCATCTTGCAAAATATACGTATTTCTCAAAAGTGCTTTACAATCAATTCATGTGTCTAAGGCAAAGAGCTTGAGATCTATTTTAACCTGCGACATATAAAACTTCTGCTTTCGGAGCCCTCCTGTTGTGCTAGAAGACATATCTCCGAGAAGCCCGACCTGTCTTTGACTCACTTGGCAAGATGTGTGAGTCTGTACAGAAAACCCACTCATGGTTTGACTCAAACCTTCTATGTGTGAAACACATCTTGAGAATTCTGATTTCTGGGAGTTGAAAAGAACCAAGCAAGTGTAAATCATGCACAAAGGAATAAAACATGGCAGCTCTGTGTGTCAGAAGGTTTACCCCTGCGAGTCCCCCACGCACGGGAAGCAAACCGCGTCGGTGCAGCTCAGAAGAATACGGACTGTAACCGTGTCTCCCTCCCCTGCACGCAAGCAGGCAAGCCGGCGAACAAAACAAGCCCCCAGTGAAGCTCGAGCCTACTGAGCTTTTTTCCAAAAAGCTTTACAAAATCAAATATAGCAACAGGACACGTGGGGACAATGTTATTAAAACATTTCCTGTAAAATACTGGATATTGAAAGTCTGTTAATAAATTCTAGAAATTTCTTCCTGAAGTTAAACACAAGGAATCCTGAGGCTATCCCCTGCTCTCCTGAATCTAAGTAAATAATGCTCAGTTGGCCCAGAAAGGTGAGCAACAGAGGAAGTGAGAGGAGGGGGAGGTCTGCAGGAGAAGGTTTCCCTCCTTTTTGTTTTCCTGGAATAGTTTCATGGGTGGACCTCTCAGCAGCCGTGTGGGCGGATTAAAAGGGGAACAAGTTTCACAAAAGCAAGTTGGGGGAACTTACACATATACACACACACAGACACATGGACACACACATAGATACACACAGACACATACACACACCACCACGGGCACAGACACACAGACACAGTTACATACGTAGACACACATAGAAAAACCACTCTCTCCCTGCCCCATACAGTATCTTGTTTTAGTTGTAGCAAAAGTAACTGTTACATATGGATCAAAATTTGTCATCATGCCCATGAACAGTTCAGACTAGCTGGAAAACCATGGATTATTAAGCACTGCATAGAAATGTGTCCCTCTAAGTTACAAAATATAAACAACTTTAATGCATGTTTTAATTTGTGTAAAGGGGGATTTGTTGATCGATTATTTGTAGGCTGTTTGGGTAAGAAAGGACATTTTCAGGGTTTCTGAGACCCAATTAAACCTAGGAATACCCTTGGGGGTCCAGGTTACAACTGTTTGAACTTCCAGCTACCAAGCCCTCTCCAGGACCCCCTCATATAAACATTCAAGGTTTGGATACCCAAATACAAAAGTTGATCATTGAATGTCTCGGCCGTGCGTTTGCCGTGTCTCATTGCTGCTGTTGTTCCTGGCAGTGGGGGCGATGAGGGCGCTAGAGGCGTGGTGTGGTGGGCTGGAGGGGGGTTGAGGGTTGTACGTGTGGGATGAGGGTGGGAACACACATCACATGACTCTCACCTGGTTCTTGGCAATAAGGAAAAGGTATCAGTTTGCATGCTGGCAGCTTTAACACTCAGGAATTTGCAGGTACCTCTTCACAGCATCCTTGTGACTACTCTTTAAAGCAATGGTTCTCAGCTCTGGCTACCCAGGAAAACCACGTGGGGAGCCTTTGAAACCTGCAGTGCAGAGGCTGCTCCCACGGTAATTCTGATTTGATCAGTTTAGGGGGAGGGGCACACCTGGATATGTTTTCAAAGCTCGTCAGAAGGTGCTTGAATCACTGCATGTCAAAGGGAGCGTCCCAATACGGCGCAGGTGACAGGCAGAAGAGATGCAGGTGCCACCTCCTCTGTAGAAGCAGCATTGATGTGGTCCTTGTTGAAAAGACAGTCACCTACTTCTTGTTTCGATAGCTATTATTAATATAAAATATTTCAAAAAGTCAGGAAAGTACACGGAATTCCCAGACTATGACTCCAGGTTTAGTGGATATCAGTATTTGGCCATATTTCTTCTGTATCAGTTTTGAAAATGTAGCTGTAAAAAAAAATCTGGTACCTTTAAATGGGCTGGGAAAGTGGAGTACATTTGGGCTGCTCATTCAGGTCTTTGCTAGGTCATTTACAGTCTAGCGTAAGTGAGGGACCTGGGTGGAGGCCATGGTAGAGACGGAAGGCTGGGCAAAGAAGGGGATAAGTTGGGAAAAGGGGTGCAGGATGGGCGCGGGGCTTAGGCTGGCTAAGACTGCCCCCAGTTTGCCCACTGTTGATCCTGGCAACGAGGTGGCAGCATTTTTATTGAGGATTTTTTTTAAAGAAGAAATCACTATTCAGGAGAGTGAGCCATTTTAAGAATGTTAGCTTTCATATGTTTTTTGGCCATTATTCTGTCTTCCTTTGAAAAGTTTCTGTTCATGTCCTTTGCTCACTTTTTGATAGGATTGTTTGATTTTTTCGTGCTAATTTTCCTGAGTTCTAAGTAGATTCTAGTTATCAGCCCTTTATCAGATTTGTAGCATGCAAAAATTTTCTCCCATTCTGTAGGTTGTCTGTTTGCTCTTGTGACAATTTCCTTGGCTGTGCAGAAGCTTTTTAATTTGATCAGGTCCCATTTATTTATTTTGGTTGTTGCTGTGATTGCCTTTGGGGTCTTCTT